>CAUYPK010066346.1:0-26419 GCA_963574355.1 Loris lydekkerianus | reverse complement strand
GCTAAGGAGAATATGTTCCAGCTCCATCCATGTAAACATGAAAGAGGTAAAGTCTCCATCTTTCTTTAAGGCTGCATAGTATTCCATGGTATACATGTACCACAATTTGCTAGTCCATTCGTGGGTCAATGGGCACTTGGGCATCTTCCATGACTTAGCAATTATGAATTGACCTGCAATAAACATTCTGGTACAGATGTCTTTGTTATATTGTGACTTTTGGTCTTCTGGGTATAAACCTAGAAGAGGAATTGTCGCTTTTTAACATCTTTCTCCTTCTTTTTAAATGGCCTGGTTTCTACAGAGACTTGATCATATAAGTATAGCAATTTTCTTCTTTCTGCCCTTTCATGCTTTAGGCTTCACTTGGCAAACAACATATTAAAATAAATTGAAACCCTGAAGCCTACACAAATTCCTGTAAATTGTTAAGTGGAAGGCTCACGGGATAAGCAAATTTAAGCTATTATCCTCTAAGAAAGGAAAGAAAGAAGGAAGGAGAGAATTATAAAAGTTATAAATATGATATTTCAAAGAAACTTTCCCTTTTAAAGTTAATTGTCTCAGAGTTCATCAAACTACAGTAATTCCTAAAAGTAAGAGTAAATTATGATTAAATTACTGAAGTGTTATTAATCCAGAGACTTTTATCAGATCTATTCATCTCCACCTGATTTACCAGGTTTATTAATCAAAAATAGGGGCTTAGGACAAATAATTTGTAGTTGTTTCATTTCACATAGCTATAGGAGCTTGTTTTTAAGCTAATTTAAAACCATTCCTTGAACAGTGCTGTGAATATTTATTTCAGAGCTGTGCTTTTCAAACATTGGGGCACATGGGAATCACCTATTACACCACGCATTGAGAGGGCCCACTTGAAGAGTTTCTTGTTCAGTAGACATGGATGAGTTTTGATAATTTACATGTCTAATAAGTTACTATATGATGCAGTTGGTCTGGGCACACTTTGAGTAGTACTGTGGTAGAGACACCACAACTCTTCAGGTCCCGAGTGCATAGTCAGTGAACTGCTGAAGACAAAATAAAGATAGCATCAGTTAAATGAGGGTGTGAGTTGGAAGAGGTGAATCGGTGTGTTTGTTCATAGAAACTAATTCAACTAGATAAGATGCATGTCATCAATTTGTTTAATATAGTTATTAAACAATTTTATTCCTGTAATAAATTGTTTCAGACCCAGTCATAGTTGTCACCTCTGGACAGTTATAACTCCCCCACCCAACTCTGTGTATGGCCCGTTTGTTCCTCATCTTACTGACCCAGATCTCAACATATCCCACATGTACTAACCACAGTAAAACCAGAGTCATGTAAATAAATTTCTCCCTCCTGGTTGTTTTCCTCAAATTAATCATGCATGGACTTTAATAAGGACATAGTCGCACAGATCTTCTGTCTTTCTCTCTCTGTTTCTCTCCCATCCCACCCCCAGTTGGTTGGGCTCTGGGTCACCTCAGCCTGACTTCCTGTTGGCCTCTTGTTGGCCCCAGTAAGTGCTCGGGGATCTGTAAGTAATAAATTTCTTCTGTTCATCCATTTTTGTTTTTCCTCCTCTGTGTGTCTTATATGACCATCAAGACTAATCTCTCTTCAGCCCCATCCCTTCATGAGGGCTCTTCAATGAGTGGCTGACTTGGTTTATAGTCATTCTCTAGAGTGAAATTGTAAGACAAAATTAGGGAGAAAAAAAAAAGCTATAACAATAAAAAATCACAACTCAGTGTGTCAAGAAATGTAAAGAATAAGAGAATTAACCCTATTTGCAAGGTAGTGAGGTAACTGACCACAATTTCATAGATACAGGAAACTGTCTGAGTTACACACAATATTTTTTATGCCTCATAGCATGGTAGACAACATGAGCTTTATACACACACCACTTCCCCTGACCCTGCAGCCCAGAGTGAGTGAAGCTGAGTTGCATAAGTGGCTATGACCTTGAACTTGAGAAACACCAATCTTTTAAAGGGCCCTGCCAGCAAACTTGGTTAACTTCAAGGATTACTTTTGTTTTTTTGGGTAACATACAAATCTGTCTTCCACTCTCTGAAAGGAGATGTTCTATTATTATTCCACGGCTATTTGCTCAGGAAACATTCTTGAAAAACTGCGTTCTCTCTGCTTCTGTTCACATGATATGCCGAAACATGAGGGGCCCAAGGACAATTATTTTCCAATATGGTGATTGAAGTTGGAATTAATTCAGAGTGAACATTCACACCAATTCTGAAGTTTATAGTTTCAGGAAATTATACCTTATTTAATCACTTTATTAAAGAAAGAATTTAAGATGACTCCTTTTTCTCTTACAAAATATATGTAATATTTTTTGGTGATAATAGTTTTAAGATTTCATTTACTAACTTTATAACATAAGAATCTCTTAATTTCTCTACTTCAGTTTTTAATATGTTGATAGCTTTTGTTTATTGAAACAATCATCCTGTTTAACTGTTATAATTAGATATACATAAACTATTATAATCCTTGTTTTATAGTTGAGAAATTGAAGGAAAAGATATTAATTTAACATACTACTGGTCACACACCTGTAAAGTGGAGCGCTCTTCACTATGTTATGCTTTCTTAGTCATAGGAGTAAAAAGGACTTGCGAGATATGTAAAGGGGAGGTCACACAATGAGTGACATAAAGCAAGCCACAGTTTGGTGTTTGCTTTATTTGTAGGCAATTCATTGGTAAGCACAGTGTTTGAAAGCCTTTGGAATTAGCATGACACACTCAACGGAGTTCACTTATCACCTGAGAGGTACTGATTGTGTTCCCTGAGTATATAATGTCTATATGTAAAGAGTTTAATATTGTACCTTAATTTTGTGGAATTTCAGAGTAGATTATCAGTGAGGCTATGAACCAGCTTTAGTAACTGCCCATTTTTTGTTAGTTTGTTTTCTTTTTCTCTCTCCACTGTCTAAATTTAATCTCTACTGACTTTTTCCTGGGTTTCTGAATCTGCAGTGGTATTCAACATTAGAGAATAAAGGCAACTGATTATAGATTAATTCTAGAATCCCAGAGAGAACTGACATAGAAAAGCCTGGATCTTTGCTAGATTCTTAGCCAAATTTTACTAATTCTTAAGTGCCAAGTAGTGTTGAGATAATCTAACAATTTTTATGAATTAGGTGGTGATATACAGGGTGGCCATAAAGTTTATGTGAAATTTAAAATTAAAATTCAAAATCAATGTGTACTTTATGGCCACCCTGTATTAATCTAATACGATGTTTATCATGTAAAAGATAACTTATTTGACCAGAAAGTCCCAGAGTCTTTATTCATGAAAATGAACATTGATGATTTAGTGAATATATTTATAAATCTTGATGCAACTTTGAAATTACTTGGAAATGATTATTTCCACACATATTTATTGAATGCCTGCTGTCTGCCACACATTGGGTAAGATATTGGAGCTGAAAAGTTGCGAACGAACTGCTTTCTGTGCTGAATGCGTTCATATTTAGTCATTTAGAGAAAGAGAGAATTGAGCACAGCCTGATCCGTCACAGTAGTATAAGGTTATGGTACTAGTCAAGGGCAGTTTGCTATTTTTGTGGCCTTCTGTCAAATTATATTTCTATGTTTCTCAAAGAGTAAATCCATATGTCTAATATCTCTAAAATATTACTCTCAAGAGGAGTGTTTTCAAGGTTTTATCCAAGGAAATGGTGCACCATCTTAAACATGTGGATTTCCAGGAATGGCAGCAGGTTTGGAATCAGAATCTTTGGTGTTCTATGTGGAAAGGTGCAGTAAAGAACCAGGCCAAGTAGAGTGAATAGCAGAGGTTTATTTAGAGCATCTGTAAGCAGATGAGCTGGCAGTGGGAAATGGCGACAGGGCTGAGTTAGAGTAAGGGGCCTCCTTTAAAGCAATTCAGGGTGTGATGCATGGTGTTTGTAGCTTAGGAGGTGGTGGGCAGGCATGCTAGGACAGAGATCAAAGGTCATCTGATAAGGCCCATGGTAGAGGTCCGAGAGTTATCTGCTAGAAGTCTTCTGTAACTGGAAGGAATGTTTAACAGAATCAAAAATGTAAGGAGAGTTCTATACTTCATTTAATGAATGTCCAGACCCACCAGAGCCAGAGAACAACTAACATTTGGATATTGGTAGTTGGAATCCAGTTTTGTAAAAAAAGCTCAGTAGGAGATTATTTGCAGGTAGGAAATGTAAAGCTGATGTGCAAATTATATTCAGCTGAAGAAAATCTTATTTTATTATTTTGTGCTGTAGATCCAAAAGAAAATAAAAGAAAAAGAAAGAAAAGAAATGGTATAGTAATTACCAGTTGCGTATTATTTATTTTCACTCATACTAACAGAAGTTTTGCTGTTTTTAGCAGATGATATCTCCTTTACCCTGGCTTCTGTATTCCAAGAGTTTGCCAATTTATTTAAAGCTAATTACATCTCTGAAGATTAGACTTGAAGCTTTGTGGTTAATTTTAAAGCATTTCCTGAATATAGAAGATCTAGGCTTAAATCTATACAACACGATCCAGAAGCCATGATCCAAAAATTTTATATTAAGCTTGGCTGCAAATAGAAAAATAAATGATGACTGGCTCGATTTCAGCAAGTTTTATTTATGTGTTTTGCATATATTATACTCCCTTAAAGCTTATGCTAGAAAGAAAAATGTTTGTATTATGAGATTTTTATTTCACATTATCTGGCATGAAATCATTTGTAAGAAAATGATAGCTATCAGAAAAATAATCTGTATTCTTACAGTGCACCTTGATACTGCATAAGATTTGTATTTGTTTGGGCTTAATATAATTCCAAATTAATGTTTTACTATTTTGATAATTTTCTTATGTTATAATTCTAATATTTGTAGAAGTGTTAAGATATTTATTTGCATAGATGCAAATAATTAAGCACACTTTATCTGTATCTGATTGGTTTATTCACAAGTTCAACCAAACACACATGTTAAAAGTTAGGGAGCCTGTTTTGTTTGTCTTGAGAAACAACATGGGAAGACAAAACTTCTTTTTCTCTGCTCCATAAACGTAAGAAGATGGACTGGCACTAAGCTATTTTAACAGGATTTTTTAGGATTTCTCAATATTGGAATATATTTTCCAAAATTGAATTTGATGATGTTTAATATTTTTTTGTGTCTCAGAGTCAATTTTCAATTGTCATGTTAGGAGGAAAATAGGACATCGAAAAGTAAAGATAATCATTATGTGTTCAAGTTTCATGTCATTAAACAGAAGCAGAAAGAATACAGAAACATATTTTAGGCAAGCCATAAGTAAAACATAACACCAACATTTAGTCATCTTTGTAAGAGGCGACTTGCTAACTCAGAGCATCACAGTGGGAGGAGATCGATATATCTTTGGTTAAGTTGCCTGGCTTAAAATCTTTAAGGTTGCATGAGTAATACCTGTGAAGAAAGGATGATGGTCTCTTGATGGGGAGAAGGAAATGTAGATCTGTGTTTACAATTAAGGCCTGTTACACATACTGTTACATTTATGTTACACATAAATTTTTGGAGCTAAAAAGGGGTGTTAGAAATGACCACAGCTTTGCTTCCTTAAAGGATTCTGTTCTCTTCCTCCAGACATGATCTTTACCTTCTAAAACCCTCAGCAAACTATTTCTCATACATCATTGATGCCAATTTGATTGTTTAATCCAAACCATCACTTGAAAGAGTGATAGATTTCTCAATAGATAAATCATTCTCATCATGAAGCTGGTAGAATTTCTCTTTGCCGTTTAACCTGCATGCAAGCTATTAGGAAGAGCAATCAGCAGTGTTCACATCAGATGACATTTACACATTTTAAAAAATCACTCTCCAAATAATGCCCAAAGATACAGCTCCATCTATTATAGTGATTGCTGTGGGTAGGGAAGTTGGTCAGCAGCTGTGAATGAGACGAACTTGCAGGTGATTTATAATACTTTATTTCATATGTAAAAAGTTATAAGGCAAAGATAAAGGTGAATTCTGGATGGTAGGTTCTAGAGTATTTGTATGCTTTTTAGAAATTTTAGCACTACCTCCCCTCCCAAAACAAATCAAAACAAAACGAAAAGACAGTGGCTAAATCTTGTCATTGGCTAGAGACATTACATTCAGAATGGTTACTATTCTTTAATTGAGATATTTGCATTCTTGATAAAAGCAGGAGTTAAGAACGTTTTCTCCATGTACGGATTCCACTGAAATAACAAAGCACATATACTGTAACCTTTGAGAAAGGATCTGTCTGTCAAATTCTGAGGATATGATAACTGTGTGCGTGCGTGTGTGTGTGTGTGTGTGTGTGTGTGTGTGAGATATTTAACATAGTACTTGTATTAGTGTATAAGGTCCTTTTCTTAGAAGCAGGTACTGTTTACTATATTTTTATTCCCTAAACACTTGCACATAGTAAGTGTTTAGTAAATAGTCACTGAATAAAAGTAAACACATAGTTTTTGTTCTAAAAAGTTTATTTTTCCAGTCAAGATGTGTATTCATTTATCTAGTTTACCACAGTTATCAAGTGTTGAAATGTGCAAAAGTCAATTCATCCTTCTTAGTCTGTTCCCATTTTTATAACTTTCAAACCTGATTCCCTGTGTCCAGCCTGGCTTCTTTAGCCAATGGAGCCTTTTCAAAGTACTGATAATGTTTCTTTATAGAAACACTTTGAACATTATTAAGTATAGTAGATGTGACTTCAAACAAACTATATCTAGCAGTTTCTCTATGCATAAAGAATTTCATAGTAAAATCCTTATTCACTAGGATATAACGAATTACGAGAAGGTTTTGGTACTATTATGCTGGACGTACACATTTTTATGGATATAAATTTCATTATTTCCCATTCTTTGGTTAAGGTTATTGGATGGAAAAGCACATTTTACCTTCAAGATAGAGTATTATAGTAAATATTCATGGCGGCCTTATGTCGTTCTGTTTGTTGAGGTCTTCTGGACTTCCTATCTGCATAAGAAATGCTGAGCAAATGTCACATCTCACTATCTACCCCACTCCATCCTCTCAGGAAATTAGAGAGGAAAGCAGAGCACAATGATTTGCTCTCCTTTCTTAGTCCATTTATGGGAAAAATAAAGAAATCTGGCATTGAACTCCTTTTATTGTCTGCTGTATTAAACTGGGTAGCCCCTGAATTGCATGTGCTTTTGGGTGACCTTATGGTTCTATAGATAAGAAATTTTCTGCAGGGCAAAATACAGTAAAAACCTAGGGACCACTACACTGTTTTCATTTATGTCACTCATATTCACGCATTGAAGTGGTTGCCAAAAATCATGTTCTAACATAGTCTACCTTATGGATTTGTGTTTGTAAGATTCAAATGGAAACGAAACTTTATTGAGCTTATAATAGCCTAGATATCTAGCATACCAAGTAGAAAATATGTACGGTAGAAAAATATCTTAGATGCTGAATACAGTTAAAATCATTGCCTAAAATTTTATAGTGAGAATCAGAATCAGGATCAGAAACCAGATCTGACTTAAAAGTGCATGTTCATTATGCTATAGATCCAAAGTAGTTGAATGTACCTGGACTTTTGCTTTACTTTTCTTCTGAACAAAGAAGTCCAGTCGTTCACCTCCGTGTTATTTTCAGTAGATAATGTTAGACCATACAAATGATCATCCCTATCCTTTCGATAAGTTAAGAACCTTTTGATAAAGATAGTCAAAACTCCTTAGAGTGATAATGAAATCGCCAACGTAGTCATCATACGGAAATTCGTTAATCCTTATTGGTGTTAACCATTTGAACATTAATCACCAACACAGACCTATTTTCCTTGGATTAATCTATTGTGGATCTCTATTACACTTCTATTAAAAGAAAAATCTTGACATACACTAGTGAAGGAAATTGTTTTGGAATTTAGTGATATTTGCTTAAATGGTGTCTTTAATTCTTGGTATTTAAATATGAATGCCAACATTACTGGCATCTAATTGAACTGTCAGGATCACTGATGGTTTTATTTCAAAGCTATTCAAAGAAAATTCCTTATAATTAAATATTTCAGAAAACTTCTTTTATCATTAACCTGCAATTAATTATAGTCTAGGGAACAAACTATTTACAGATTTGGAAAATAGTCTTTGGTAAATACATTTAGTTGTAGAATTATATCTCCCATATACTGTATGCTGCCCTTGTTAGGCTTTCGTGTCACCTGACAGTATTCAATCCTAATGAGGAAGATAAGGACAAGGAGTGAAGGCTGAGAAGGAACAGCCTTCAAGGGAGCTGCCCTTTCTCTGATTTGGTTAAAGCGCTCTCGTTCTCTTATTTCTGTGTCTTTTTCCCCCCCTGAAGATCACTGCATATGAAAGCTTTTTGACTGATTAGCAATGATCTCTCAGGAGTTGAGAACAAGTCTTCCCTAAAGATGGTTTCCACATAACAGAGTTTTCCTATTGTTGATGTTTTTTCATCCTTAGCAATTTCTAAAATTGTGCTGGGGAATTTTTCACTAACCTGAAATAGATTCTACCAGTTTTTTGGCATTGATATATGAATTTCTAGTTATAAATGTTTTGATGAGTTTTACAGGAAACAAGCTTTGGAATCACAAGGGTTAAGTCCATTTTGTTAAAGTTTGAATCTTAAAATAATCTTTATGTGATTTCTACTTTAAATACTCAAGCTAATAGGTGAGTAGGAAAATAAATTTTATTAACATATTTTAAATAATATATATACTTTTCATTCTGTACCTAAAGAATTTTCCTATATACATGTACTATCTCATTTATAATGAGCCGTTTAAATGAACCTTCCTGGTTTGTCTTAGTAGGAGCAGAATGAAGCAGGATTAATGTCTCTCAGTGGTATTCCTGCTGCTCCAGTGTCCTTCTGTTGGGTCCTCAGTCTGATTTTAGTGTTTGATACTATGTTATACTAAAGTAAATGAGAAAAATATGGTTTTTTTTCTTACATAGCCAACTATGCAGGTAGAGATGTTCTACTGAGCAAATATTCACATTTTATTAGACAGGGATTTCAGCAGCCTTCACACAGTTTGCCTGTGGCATTTAATGGTAGATCAATGGCTTTGAAAGTAAAATGTCACTTGATCAGAACAGAAGTTAATTAGAGCCTTGAAGTGTCTGGAAGACATGTCAATTTTCCATATGTAATGATCAGCTGGTCTTTTGCTCCAAGAAAGAGCATTTTCACTGTCTGTTTGTACTACTTCTAAGATAGACTATCTAAAGTTCAGTCTTATGGTTTCTCATGAAATTTTGCCAGGTAAAAAATATTTCATTAGTTTCCTCATGAACAAAGAACATAATGGTAGTACATTTTTCATGATTATATATTTATGCATTTCTAAGCTAGGGATATAAAATTTAGCAGCTTTAGAGCTGCAAACAAACCTTAAAAATATATATGTCATTTTCATATATACAACTTTATGGCTTTAGATTTCTAAACCTTTTTCAGAATCTTGCAATATACGGCATTTACTTAATCAAATTAGGGTTTAAAAATATGCATTATCCATAAAGCTGGTTTTGACTCTCTTCCTTCTGGGAGAATTGTCTTATAGTTTGTTGTCATTGTTTTTTATTCTGTTTCTTTGGAAATAGTCATAACAGTTACTGTCATTGTAGCTTAGTAAACATGATTAGTGTTTGTGCCATAAGCCCTGTGATTTGGGGTGAGATCAGTTAGGTTACACTTACTTGTGCACTCCAGAGGCAAGAGCATGGTCGAGTAACAGCTGGTACCTTGAAAACCGAGCGTGGCCCTGTGAGTGAATGTTTGCCAGTGTGTTTTGTTTGTCGTGGAAGCATACTCTTGCGTGTTGTGAAGGGAAAACCTTAATTAACGTCCCTCTCTAAGGATTAAAGGCATTTTTGAGTCCTAATATTTCTTAATCTAAAAAAAGTCTCTTTAATATTTTAATGAGTATTTTGTTTAAATTCATGATTCTCAGGTGTATTTCTTAGCTTATTTTTATAGGTTACATGTTTTTATCAGTGCCCCTTAAAAATGACACAAGTTTTATATTCAGAATTTTGTCACCTATAAATTCATGTTGATTTTCTCTGTCTTCTCTTTGTTTCTTTTCTATATCCTGACCCTTTTCTCTTTGTTTCTTTTCTAAATCCTGACCCTTTTCTATAAGAAAGTGCTTCCATCTCCTTTCCACTTACCATTGTATTCACTTTGTGGCTACATTTTAATTTTTGAGTCTCCAAAAGTATTATGTTGCAATGTCACTAAATTGTATAAACTTGGCTTTTTTTGTCTTTGCTATGTTTAGTTTTTTTGTTTGTGCACGGATAGAGAACTTTCCTTTCATTACTCTTCCTGCTACAGTATCTAACACTTCCTAGCTCCTTTTATATTCTATTTCTGTCTACTAGCTGATAGCCAAAACCACTCTCATTTAAGCAGACCAGGGAGGATTTTCCTTTAGACGCAGCTTGCACTGACATCTCTCATTAGGCAATATTATATGATCATTAGTAATACCTATGTAATAGCTTAGAAAAATGAACAGATTAGAACATTAAGTCAGGGATAGAAGCCAATGCATTACTATAAATACTGCTCTTAGGGATGTTTACATTATCCAATGCAGAATGGACTTTCACAGGATGACATACCCTGAGGAATAGTTTACAGTGAAAGATCACAAGCTGTAAAAACCAACAAATTAATTGAAGATTTATGATTTTCTAAAATCTAATCTGATAATCTCAATTTTTGAATAACCAAATTTCATACATTTACATTTATTATATCTGCATTTCTGTTTGTCTTATTTCTAACACCATCTTCTAGCTGTGTGGGGCAGGTTACAGATCACTTTAACACTAAACAATTTTCTCAAGGGGATATAGGGAGCAAGAGGAGTCACAACTGACTTTTTAAAATTTATAGCTGAGATAGAGCTTCCTGTGTGCCAGGGACTGATCTAAGCACTTTACATATTCTGTATTCTGCTAGGCAACACATGCTCCTGTGTATAATGTGTACACACTTTTTCTGCTCAAACTTTCAGGAGAACACATGCTCCTCAGGAAAGTGCCTGGTTCTTAGTTGGGAGAGCCACATCTGGATGGGCTAATGCTCCCTGGTAAATGTGCAGATCTCACTGCTCTCCCACAGCCATCTGCTCTGTGAAGGCTGTCCCTTTCCTCTCCCCTGAAAGCCCTTCCCGCCCTGTATAACTTGCTTGCCTCATCAGTCCCCCACTGTCCTCTGCCCTGATTGTGGCACTGGTCAGAGGCCATTCTAGCCCATTCTCATGGAATATGAGATCCTTCCCAACTGGAATCCTGTCTGCCTGGCTGTCCCAGAAGGGAGTGCACAGCGGCCCTAGGAGGCCCATTGGGTTCCCCTGCTCCTGACAGGTACTACCCATGTATACATATAATGTGCATCCTTATCTTTTCCTTGAAAATTTGGGCCCAAAAGTACTTTTTTTTTTTTTTTTTGCAACTGTTATTTGTACTCATCGAACAGTTAAAAACTTTCCATATAGCACATTGTTCACATTTATAACAAGCACCACAATGATCTTTCATGCTACTTTCATGGTAATGAAAATTTATGCCCAAGAAAGTAACTTGAAGCTCTAGTTGAGAATTGAATTATCTAAGCAACAGGTTAAGTAAACAACTCCACAGAAAGTACCTATTTGGGAAGAGATTTTCAAATTTGTAATATTAATAATAAAAATTTCCTGGCAGAAATTTTCACAGAAAAGTACCAATTTTCTCCTTTGTATCTGGCTGCCAAAAAGTACTCTTTATACGCAGCAAAATATGGTAACAACTTACATAGAACTTTCATCAACCCATGAGACTGGCTTTCACATTATTCATGTGAGAAAATGGGAGAAGAGACAACTTTTCCCAAGGCTGCACAGCTCCGAGGTTACAAGGGCTGGTATTCAAACTGTGTTCTTTGTCATTGAATGTTACTGTCATCGTAGAAGTTGATCACATGTAGAACACGACAGTAAAACCGTGAGATACAAAGTGAAAAACCTAAAAACTGTTGGAGAGGGAAAATAAATTTATCTACAAATAATGAGTGGCAGACATTCCAGGTGAACCTAATGGAATAACATTTTGAAAATGCTAAAGGAAAATAAGTCAGCTTAAAATTTTCTTAACTATTAAAAAATTTTAGCATATGAGAATAAATCCAATTTCAGTGCACAGATACTTTAATATAAATTACCTCTGACAGAACTGCTAAGGTTCTTTATAAAATGATAGACAAAGCTGATGGCTATGTGACATAAATATAGAGGAAGTTATTACACTTTGTGACTTTTAATAAAGACTATTTAACAAATATCCTATTACCAAGGGATTAGTAAGGTACCTAGCGCTTGGGACATGTTTATTAATCTCTCAATGTCATTTTCTTTGAGCTTACAGAAACATATACTATTCAGGTGTTTTCTAAAAACAGACTTCTACCAAAATTAACACATTCTCTTGCCTTTTTTTAAAAAGCTGAAATAAAAACTAAACTAAAATAAAATCTAAAACTTTTTCTACAAACTGAAATATTAGCCATTCAAAGAAAGCACTCACAGAAGAGGACACTACTGCCGATGATGGCGGAGGTAATAAATTCAACAATTTATCAAGAAGAGTGTGTTACTGTTATTGCTGAAGAATAAATACACATAGGTCAATGGTAGTAGGTTAGATTACCAAATGATTTACAATTTATGAATTGTAGGTGAGTTTCTTTTGCTCTTCAGGTTTTAAATCTTACTTGCATATTAAAATGATTGTGTATTCTAATAATCATTTGAAGAACAATAACAACAACAAAAATGTCCCTCAGATTAACTGCATTTCACAGCCTGACTGAACGCTTAGGTCAACTTGGTTTTAGTTTAGATTTCACTGCCATTCGCCCATCTTTTTTTCACCAATGTGCAAATTCTTTTCCTTCCCTGTCAGCGAGACAGGCACGGGAGAGGCAGGCTAGGCCTTCAGTATCAGCAGTTTGCCACCCTTTGATGTCAGAGGAGCAGCACAGTCGTTTAAACTTGATCCCATCTTTGCAGCTGACAAGGTTAAACAGCTAAGGCAATCAAGTAAGAAGGCAGTGCTGTGGTTTGTGGGTGCGTGTCAGCCGCGCTCCCCTCATTGAAACTCGCCTGCTTGCTTCAGCTGCTTGAGCGTTTCTTCGGAAGGCAGTGGATTTTCTCTTGCATTTCTGCCTTCTTCAATTTTGACTACACATATTTCTCAATCTCAGTTGTATCTGGTGGATCGAGGTGCCCGAGCAGGCAGGATCTGACTTGCTCTGTGGCCTCCACTGAGTGTCTGTCACTCTTCTGCTTTTTATCTTCACAATCGATTAGAAGACCAAAGCATTTTATATAATAATTACATATTCCTGTGATCATTTGAATGCTGAGATTTATTTTCCTTTTTTTCCCCAGCGCCTGGCTTTGGAAGCAGAGAAAGTTCAAGCAGCCCACCAGTGGAGAGAAGATTTTGCAGTAAGGACCCTTTTTCACGACTTCATTTAAATAGATTGATATTTTGTGTTGGGATAATTAGGATACTTATGTTCACATTTAACTATTTTTTAGTGATGGAATCTTAACAGTGTTATGGACCAGAGAGCAACTATATTTTGTTGGTTTTTTATTTACTAGTTTTTTTTTTTTTTTTTTTTTTTTTTTTTTGAGACAGAGTATTACTTTGTCACCCTCAGTAGAGTGCTGTGGCATCTCAGCTCATACCAACCTCAACTTTTGGGCAAAGTGATCCTTGCCTCAGCCTCCCAAGTAGCTGAAACTACAGGCACCCACCAAAATGCCCACCTATTTTTTTACAGATGGGATTTTGCTCTAGCTCAGTCTAGTCTCGAACTCCTCAACTCAGGCAATCCACCTGCCTTGGCCTCCCAGAGTGCTAGGATTACAGGCATGAGCCACTGTGCCCAGCCCCAGCCACTGTTGGTTGTTTTAAAAAAAATGTTTTTGGGTAACCAGGGCCAAATAAGTTAATCAAAGTGTACTTGCTTATGTTCTATATGAAAAATAAAAAGGTTTTGAAATGTTCTCCCATACTTAAAGTACAGTGTTGTAAAATACATTAAAAGTAGCATTACATTATAATATATGGTTAATCTTTGTAGATATTACAAATATACTAATTGAAAAACAAGTTGCTTCTAACTACTTTGAGTTAAAGAGAAGTGGTATGCATGTTATAATCACCTTGGTGGTAGCCAATACAATTAAAGTAAAAATGAAAATATTAAACCTCTTAAAATTTAATTTGCTTGACTTTAGCTAGAAGTAATCTTTTTTCTACTCTGGCCTACTTTTACAAATGCTGGTGGACATTAGCTTTTGCATGTATTATATTGATAAACTTGTGTTCTAAGAGTTTCTAGTTTAATTATATAAGATGCAAAAATTCTCTAAGGAGGTTTGTCCATCATCTGTTTATGCTCTTATAGACAAGGGGCACAGTGAAGTCTGTCCTTGATGGTAAGCTAAACTTCTGTTACCTATTTGAATTACTAAATGTAAAGTGAATATCTCTTTAGTTTTTGCAGATAAATTCTAGACAACCCATTTTGGGATGTGACATACCTAGTCCCCTCCCCTATATACACATTTAAATAGAATTAAACTGTGAGAGCTTGATTGCAGTTTTTGATGTTTTGTAAAACAAAAGTCTCATATTTAAAGACAAATAGGTGTGATTCAGTGGAGCATTAAAGTCAGGTTTAGGAATTGGCACTTCTGCTTAGGGTGATTGTGATATATGTGATCAATGATATGTTGAATATCAAACACTACATGATATGATCATTCACTTAAATGATAATGAATAGTCTTCCATGCTTGGTGATTCTGATATTATTTACTTTTGCTATTTTTTCCACTTATGTTTCTTACACAGTCTGTTGAAGACATTATGACAATTGTCATTGTGTTTTTCCGCTGAACTGATGACGTATTATCTCAGTTGTTAGTGTCATGGAGTTATTACCTATGTCCACCATTTTTATCAGAGGCAGGATAATAAAGATGAATTCTCCATCTGTAACATATAAAGAAAAAAACACACTGATTAAATTAAAAACATAATGAGCATCGAGCAAATTATAAGCTCATCCATTGAAAGGATTTATAATGTTGTTAGCTGCTTTTAGATGGAAGCAAAGTAAACTTGAACCTTTTTTGTTTAAAGGTTCAAAGCAAAAGCAAACCTAATATAAATATCCTTTTGATTAACTAATGCTAAATGGAAATTACTCTCCTGCACAATATAGAGATGGTGTGGTAAGGGTAGCGGAAGTTTGTGAGAGAGCTACATCTGGATTATGTATTGTGCCTCGCCTCGTGTTGGTGTAACACAATTGGTTCTTCTAGTGTGAATCTTCAGTAATTAAGAGAATTTAAAAGATCATTAAGGACACACAAAACCAATGATTATATATTTTCTGTTCAAAAGAAAGCTTCTTTCTTTCCATTAAGGTGGTTTGGTAGTTATTTATTAGTTGCATGTCTTTTTCAATTTTCTAAGGAGCAATTAATGTGGAAAAGAATAAATTAACAAGTAGGATTGTAGTAATACCTTTATGTTACTGGTGCTGCGTTAGTCAACTACTGTTTACTGTTTTCTGGATAAAAGGTTTCCTTTCCCAGATATATTGTAAAAAACTTTACGGACTCATTAACACTAAGTTAATACTTGGCAATGATTTTCTTTCTTCTTAAATGACTTCTAACACAAAAACACTCAATGCAAATTAGCTATTACTATATTCTATCAAATCCAAACCATCATGAATGGTTAAACTCTCTGCCATTTTATTATTTGATTTATTTCTAAGAAAGATGAAGCCATTTAAATTATGATGTACCAACAATCTTAAGCTCTATTTCTATTTGTGAGATACCAAAATGTGAAAAAAATTATCTTGAAATGTAACTCATATTATTCCCTCCCACAGGGCCTATATTCACGTAGCAGCACTACTAAAAAAAGGAAAAATCAGCTCCATGATAATACAAAAGCCATTACTAAATTTTACATGCTTAAACAGGAAATAAGTGGTTTACTCAGTAAGTGTTAGGAGTTTTACCGTGTGAAAATTCTTGAACAAATTCTGTTCTAAATTTCCCCCTAGATTAGTTGACAATTTATTTAGGAACTATGAACATCTTGATTGACATCAGAAGAAGCTATTAAAGGGAAAATAGGTTACTTTAGAGCACTGTTAACTCCTTTCTTGAGTCGCCTTTTTGAAGAACTGTGAATGATGTCAGCAGGACACACATCTGTTAGAAATGCACACCGAGAATTGATATTTTCCATATCTTATCATGTCAGCTGTACATGAAGTCTTTACAATAGCCTTTCTCTTTGAAATGTCATATTGTGATAGAATGTTGAGACAGTGGCGATTTTTATTTTTGGAGAATAGAACCGGAGTAAAGATTGCCTGATCTCAAGACCCAAATAAGTGAAGCGTACAAAGTAAGACACCCTCCCCTCCTTTCTTTCTTTCCTGATAACTTAGATGGTGCTTCGGTTCATAGACATAACAAATAAATAAATCCCTTAAGACCACAATTCACGATCATGTTTGGAAATTACAAATCATCAACATTGAATGTCTTGTTATGTTGTGAAAATACACAAAACGATCAAAAATGTTAGGAACATTTTAGCCATTTAGCAATGCTTAATTTAAAGTCAAATGCTACCATTTTCCAAAAGGTCCTCCTTTTAAACTTTATAATACTTGTATCATTTAAGATATTTGACTATTTGCATCAGTGCAATAGTTCTTTAATGCCATGCTTTAATAATTCAACACTGAGATGATTTAGAAGGCAGAAATAATTTCCTAAAAGGTACATTAACATTTCAAAAAGAAATAGAATATTCTGATTCTTCCCTCAAGTGTAAGTGGGCATGTTTCATTAATATTACTTAGGCAAAATGTTGATTAACATTCCCTGCTGTGTAATGTAGAGAAATCTCATGAACAACAAGAACAAAAGGCAAGCACTAATATTCTGGCAACCACAAAGGGCTCGTGTAATTCACACTCTCCCTCAGCTCTACTCCATTCCCTACTGAATATACAAGTGAGGGAACAAAGGGCATGCACTCTAAATGGATTAAGATTTATGTGGTCATGCATTTACAAGTTCAAACTAATATTTATAAATAAGCTATGTCTACCAGCTGCCTTTCAGGTCTCAGTGCAACTTATGGGTGTTAAAGGTGACATCTTATGTCATTTATGATGGACAAATTATTTTATTAAAAGCAGGTGGGAGAAGGAAAAAAAGAGCTTGGCAAACGAATTGTTCCACATAAAATAATTGCTGTTATTTCTACCAAACAGATCTTTTCCAATTGCTTTTGAAATCTCATTTGATTACTTTGCAATGGTTGGTTAACTAAAGCAATTTTGTTTTCAACTAAGCCTGCAATATTAATTGTACTTACACATGTATAAACATAAGGGGTGCCTAATTTGTATTTTAATAAGTAGGATCTTTATGTATGGCTTGTTAGCACCAGCTTGTTACTGTGCACACTGAGTACGGATGTCTAAAAATTGGCCAGTAAATAAAAACATTTGAAGAGTCCTCTTTAGCTTTAGCTTTACAGAGAACGTAAATTAGTAGGTGGAAATTTTTCTAGTGAAGTGGAATGTTATTGAGTGTTAATCAGACTAATTTGGTTCTCCAGTATTGCTTTAATTTTCTCATTTAAAAAATTATTTTGCCAAATTATGTTTTGAAAGTTGATAATATTTTAAATTTTATGTTTATGTGAGTAAAAGTAAAAGGCCCTGGCATAATGTATTGAATTATTTTATCTATCTTTGTGCATTTCATGGAATTGCATCATTCTTGTTGATTGCAGTGCTGATGATGGTGAATACTGGTGTGGGAAAGTGCACTACATTTATTTAGATCACAATGTATAAAGACAAACAAGATCCTACATTATAACCAGGAACAGGAGCTTGAAAGAACTGACTTTCAGGGTCAAAAATGAGGGAGTGACATTTTGTCTTAGGGAATAAACAGATAAAATTAATAGATGACAAAAATGATTTTAACCTCTGGTTTGAAACAGTCTTTCTTAGTTTCGACCTTTAGTCGAAATGCCCTTTTAGAATCAAGAGCTTGCATATTTTAATATTTTTGCAACATGTCTATTAAATAGGGAAACAATTATTATTATTATTTTTTTAAGAGTCTTGAAAATCTATTCTCTTCCTTAAGTTAGATAATAAGGATAATAATGCATGCAAGACTCATTAACCCCCAAATTGGGGAAAACCAATTTAACAGAAAGGAGTAAGGCTTATCTATGCTGCCTTCTGGTTTTGGGTCAGAGACGGGGATAAATGCCAATTTTAACACACTGGAGTAGAAAATAATAAGCAAGAGCTTTAAATTGTTAGTTATCCTCAGTGATAATCCCTATCTTTTCTTCCTTATATTGAAAAGGGGCAGTAAAATATTTCACCATGAGTTACCTAGCCAAAAACATTGTTCTCATTTTTAATATTTTTGAATGATCTGTCCGACTTCACTTTCTATTATTTCTATTAATGGCAAAGTCAGTGTGTGATAGCTCAGTAGAAGCCCTTCTAGCAAGATGCCATGAACAAGTGTCTAGTGACGACGCAACTACAGATACGCATTGGATGGGGTGAATTTCTTCCCCTGTGTGCTCCCCTTCAGAAGGGAGGGAAAAGTTAAAAAGAAGAACAAGCTATCCTGATGTAGGAAATAGGAAGTGAACGGTGACTTTCTGTATTTTATCAGGACCAGTCTGCTGCCTCCCTATCCTATGGTTGAGATGATGAAAATAGTGCTAAATTATTGGGAAATTCCTGGGATTGCTGCCAATGTTCTAAAAATTTCAGCCATGCAGAGCACCCAAAATCCTGCCCATTGATATTTAAGCTGGAGTCATTTACTGCTACCAGCTGGTGCCAAATCGCAGCTGTCAAAAGAGAGTTTTAGAACTCAGATTTTATTAACCTCTTGGTAACATGAGCTTCATATTATTAACATTTTTGTATACCACTTATTTGCATGAAAATGGAGGGGTTACTGTTATTAATTTCTGAGCTGCAAAATGAAAAGATGAAGAAAATGCATACGCATTGTAAATTACTACGATTTGCAAGTAATGCACAGTCTGCAAAGGTTTGCTCAATGTAATTCCATCCCTTTCACTTCCTTATTCAGAAATCTTCAGCGACCTTCCATTTAGCTTATCTTTGGGGTAGATCAGTCCCTTCATGGTCTGGCTCCAAGCTTTCCTAAATTTTTTATTGCAAATCTCCCCAGCAGAGTTTAGTATTTTCCTGAAATTCTAAACCCCCAAAGAGTGAGTAAACCACTTGACATTTCCTTAAACCCATCTTCTCTTCTTTACCTTCAGAGCTTTTGAGGCTCTCTGCCTAGAAATCAATTCCCTCTCTCTGCAATGTTGGATTTACTGTCTGTTTTATATATTTCCTTAATGCCCAGTATGTATATTTCTATTCAAGTATGTGCCAACTATGTAATTTTCCATTCTGCTAGTTTGTTTTTTAACCACTAAAACGTGGCTAATGTGTTACTACAAAAACCATAGTTTAGTGTTACACATGACAGTAGCCTGTATGTGTGTGTTTAATTTAAACAAAATAATTACTTTTGTAGTAATTACTTTTGTAGTAGTGGGGTATCTATTTTTGCTTGTAAATATTATTGTCAGTATTACTGGGGAAATAATTAAAGCATTGTGTGAGCTGCACTTTATATACCCGAATATATTTGTTCACAGCTGTGGAATAGTAATGGAGCCCTAGGCTTGGAGGTTTGCAAATCTACTTCAGATTTTGGTTTTGTCAACATCTTGCAGTATGGTTTTGGCAAAATAGTAGTTTCTTTGAATATCTTTTTTTTTTTAATCTAAAAAGTCTGGGGTCTACGATCTTGGCTTTAGGATCTTCATCTGCATAATTATCACTGCTGAACGACTGTCTCATATCTCTCTTCCAAGGAAACTATTGCTAGAACCCCCAGGGTTTGTCTCAGGTGTTCAAAGCAGGTTGGCACTGCCCTTGATGGACATCACCTATGCTAGTGAGCATCTGCCAGCCCCTGTTACTACGGTGCTGTGTTCGCAATCTCTGTATCCCAAACTGAAGTCCTGCAGTTGGGGCCATACTGTCCTGTATGCAGAAATAGGGTGAATGACCCCATTCCCAGCCCAGAGGTTTTCTAATCTCTAGGGCCCTGAAGCTAGTTCTCATACTACCTGTATCACAAAGAAAACAGCTCATTGATCATTTATTTAATCCTTCTGTCCATGAGCGTAGAAAGACCACTCTTTGGGAATCTTTCTTTATTCTCTTCTCCTTGGTATCCATTCTCCTCAGTGTCAACTATTGTCCTACGTTTCTCCTTTAGGAAACAATCAGTTGACTCTAGCAAATAAATACATGAAAGGAGAGTCCTGATAATTTGCCCACTTCAAACATATATTGTCATAATACAGGCTGACCCTAAACTATGGAGGAAAATGCTATTGCTGAATACATTTGTATTGCCACAAAGCTGTTTTGAAAATGAAGTAATTTATGTAAATATGCCTGGTATTTTAGAAGGCCCTTAAAAATGGCAATTTTACTGTAGGGGCACTAACTCCGAGATTTGTTTCTCCCAAGAAGTTAAAGAGTGCAGAGATTAATACATATTTCCATTTGCTATAGATCCTTGAGGACTGAGCTCTGGGGCAATAACGGTATTCCCAGAAATAATTTCTGTATTGAGAGTAACATGAGATGCGGGAGTAATTTCAATTTAGTGTAGTTACAGATCTGTTAATGGATTTGCTAATATAATACTGCAAGAGAGGGAGACTCTTCCAGGAGGTGAAGACATGGCCTGAGAGCCTTCTTCCTAAGGTGTTGATCATAGAGTGAAAATTCAAGTTTTAAAATAAAAGGAAAGTATGAGATGTGGGTGATTAATTTGGTTCATGGAGTTCAGTCATTAGTGGAGTATTCTTTGACCTTGGAAACTGCTCAGGAGAGCTGACCCAGGGGACTAAGGGCTTGGTAGCTTGGTTTCCATGGGGAGATACTGGTTGTTCCCAGTGTGGGCAATGGTCCGAATGAGGTTGATAGTAGGCATTGCAACCAGAAGCTTAGTCAAAAAAGATATCTTGAGAAAGAAGGTGCTTTAAAGAGGTCTTGGTTTTAAAATTAAAGTTCAAAGAAAAAATAAAAGACAACCTAGAGAATATTCCTGTAGGGAGGGGTATCCAAGTTTTTTTTTTTTCCTGCTGCACATTGGAAGAAGAGTTGTCTCAGGCCACATATTAAATGCAAAACACTAACCAAAGCTGAAGAGCTCAGAAAAGGTCCATGCATAATTTTCATGATATCTGACACCACAGATGAGCAAAACAATCCTCAAATAATCTGTATGTAGCCTGGGGGCCACAGGTTAGACACTAATAAGTTTAAGTGTATAACTAGATTTTAGTACTGGATTTGGTTGCTGATTAGAGAAATGCTACAGGAATGTAAGGGAAAGACCCACTCTCCCCAGCTGTGCAAAACAACCTCCTTCTTTCAAGCTCAAGCCGTTTGCTTACAGTTTATGGAATCATCTAAGCCAGGCGTCCTCAAACTGCGGCCCGCGGGCCACATGAGGCAGTGTGATTGTATTTGTTCCCGTTTTGTTTTCTTTACTTCAAAATAAGATATGTGCAGTGTGCATAGGAATTTGTTCATAGTTTTTTTTGTTTTTTTTTTTTAAACTATAGTCTGGCCCTCCAGTGGTCTGAGGGACAGTGAATTGGCCCCCTGTTTAAAAAGTTTGAGGACGCCTGTTGTAAGCTCTAAACCAGCCTTTGGTGGATTTCTTCCTCCTTCTATTCTCTCTGAATAGAAGTTTCTCTCCAAATATTGTTTCATTTCACTTTTTCATCAACACACATACTGGCTCCTGTATATCTGTCGCCCCTTCTAGTTTTATACTCATATTTCTTTGCTCTTTTTGCCATTTTTGCCTTCCTTCACTGGCCAGCCCACTCTGCTTTGACTTCAGATTTCATCTGTGGTGAAGTTTTTCTCTGTAGTTCAGAACTACCACTATGTCATCAAATTTATTCTATTTATCTTTGTACTTGGTCCTTTTAATTTACTTTAATGCTTTACTTAGTATTTTTCCTTTCTTCATTAGTACCCCTTTCTTTACAGTATCTCTAATGTTGTCTAAATTTAGGGCACAGTCTTTGGCCTCTCACCTTGTACATACTTCCTTTCAGGACATTCATCCATTTCCTTGAATTTAGATGTAATTCTGCCAACACTTTTTTTCTGAGCTCTAGGCTCATTGATCCAACTGCACTCTTGCTAATCTACTTAGCTGTCTCACTGGCATGTCAACATTAACGTGTCCATGTGAACAGTTATTTGCACTATTTTTTTCCTCAGTACCCTGATCACCTGTTAATTTTCCCATCTCACATAATAGCACTTTCTCCCAGGTTAATATGGCCAAAATAGAGGGGTCGTTTTTAATTTCTCCCTCTACCATAAGCCCACATATAGTTTGTCTGCAAATTTTGCCAATTTCAAGTTCAAAATGTATTATGCAAGCATTCATTTCTCTTCATCTCCTCGACTATTTTTGTTCAAAATGTATATATCTTTCAGGCAGAGTAATCTTAAAATTTTTAATCAAGTAATGTAACAAAGATTCAACTTAACTATCTTATGCTATGCACAAACTTGTTTTACAGAATTGTAGTGATGGGGTTCAGGATACACTGCCCCTAAACAGTTTCAGGTAAAGAAACTGAAGGAAATCATGGAAGCAGGAAAATGTCTCTCTTTGCTCATGCCCTCTGATCTTAAGTCAGAAGAGCCTTATGGAAGAGACGCCTTCTTTATACACAGAGGAAAGAAAGATCTTTATCTCTGAAAACACAAAACGCAGAAGAATCTGAACAAAAAGGCCTTGTTAAGTCCCCCCTCCCAGCTTATTACCATTATGCAATCATACTTCTCCATTAAACCTAGCATAAAAAATATGCAGGTTTCCTCGTGTTCATGAGTCTTCATTTCCTTATGAAAGCTCCTGTGTCATCTAAAACTCATATTTAAACAAATTCCTATGTCTTTTTTCTTATTCAGCTCTTTTGTTATAAGGGTCTGAGCCATGAATTTAAAATGAAATGGAAAGATATTTTCCCTGACAGTTTTGAAATAAGGTATACATAGAAAAATAAAAATTCAGTTCATCAGTTAAATAGATGAGAATGAGACTCTTCTCTTTTAATCAATGGACAATTTTATAAGATAGCAGGACAAGTAGCTTTGTGTATTCTTCTGACAAATGCTTTTAGGGTCAACTAAATTGAAGAAATTGTAAAATTTTAAACCAATAAGTCGAGCAATATCAGAACTGAGTAGTGCAGGTGATACAAACGTGAATGCAGAAAGCAAGGTGCTGCTTTCTCAAGCAACACAGGAAAATCCAGGCAACACAAGTGACAACTAGATCAAAAAGAGCGAAATGTTACTGTTAATCAAAATTAAAGTGATAACATCTGAAAGTTTGCATGAATATGGGTTTAAAATAGCAATTAAATATGCCATTTAATAGCATTAAAATCTCTGTCAGAAGGCATATTTTGGTCTAAGAAATGAGATAATCAAGAGAGCTTGAAATTGCTAAATGTTAAAGAAAAGCTGTAATTATGGAATATTAGTATTGTGTGATGGGGTATATTAAGTGAATTAAATGACTAAATTTCAAAAATTATACAATTGCTACTTTGCAATAACTGCCTTAGTTTTATTAAACTGTTTCTGTTCTGTGAGTACAGTTCTCCAGAGGTTCTTCTAAGAATTACCTAGAAGCCTTTTTTTTTTTTTTTCTTTTTAATCTTTTTTACCATCTCTTCTTTACCCTCCCCCTGCTGTTCTGTGTGACTTCCTAGGGGGACAAAGCCAAGCCCTTAGAAATCCCTTTGCAGGGAGGCAATATAACAGATGAGAATATGTTCTGTTGTGTGCATTGAGATTGAATGAAGCCTGACCATTCCTAACTGCATGGTTTAAAATTGTGAAAATAAAAATGATGTATCTTTCTTAAAATTTTTTTATTAAATCATAAACACATAGATCATGTATACATTTATAGGGTACAATGTGCTGATTTCATATAGAATTAGGAATGCTTACATCACTCTGGTTGATAGATACCTCATCTCATTTACTTAGTTATTGTGTTAAGACATTTATACTCTATACTAATAGATCCGACATGTACCCTTGCATTATGCACCATAGGTGTGATCCCACCATTCACCCTTTAAAGTCCAAAAACACAGAATCAAGTGGCAAATAAATTTACTATAGAAAAGAAGATTATGATCATTCTAAGGCTCAAAAAGAATCTCTTTGGTTTTAGTCAATACCAAAAAGCAGTAGCAACCTTAATCTTCTTTGCTCAATCATTTCATTTTGAAAGGACAGTATCATAATTGTTTTGTGAAAATATTTCAAATTATTAATTTAGAACTTCAAGTGACATAGATAACTGTCATAGTAACGACTTAAAATCTCCCCAAATTCTCCAAATAGATATATTTCCTCTTTATATTTAGTAGCCCTCATCATGTTCAATTTACCTGTTTATATCTTTTATTTGTTGTACAATTTTTCATGATCTATAAAAAAAGTGATGCATAATTATATAATGAATAAAATGTACAAATTTGTAATCAGTGCATGCTATTTTCAATAAATCAGTTTATTTGCATTTCTTTTCACATTTCTTACATCTCCCAAAACTTATTAAATACTTTTACATAGTTAAGATTGTCTTATTTTTATAACCATTGTTGTTTACACAGTGTGTAATCCTGGTTCTGTATTTTGATAGATTAAATTCTATCACCAGTACTTTAATTTTTATTTCTGTTCATTTTATTTTTATTGTAGAGACAGGGATCTTTCCTATGTTGCCGAGGCTCATCTTGAACTTCTGCTGTCAAGGGATTCTCCTGCCTTAGCCTCCCAAAGTCCTGGGATTACAGGTGTAAGCCATTACGCCCTTAATTCCTTTTTTTAAAAACAATTATTATTTGGCTCGGCACCCATAGACCAGCCACATGCACTGAGGCTAGCAGGTCTGAACCCGGCCCTGGCCAGCTAAACAACAATGACAACTACAACAAAAAAAATAGCCACGCTTTGTCATGGGTGCCTGTAGTCCCAGCTACTTGGGAGGCTGAGGCAAGAGAATTGCTTAAGCCTAAGAGTTTAAGGTTGCGGTGAGCTGTGATGCCATGGCAGTCTACCAAGGGTGACACTGAGACTTTGTCTCAAAACACACAAACAAACAAACAAAAAAAAAAAACCCAATTATTTAATTGATTGGATTTTGTTTTGTCATGTACTTTAAAAAAAAAAGACGGTATCACTCCTCTGTTGCCTGGGCTAGAGTGCAGTCAAATGATCATAGCCCAACACATGATCCTCCTGTCAGCCTGCCAAATAGTAGGGATTAAAGGTGTGTGATCTTCTGTCTGGCTAATTTTTATGTGTTTTGTAGAGATGGAGTCTTGCTCAGGAATGTCTTGAACTCCTGGCCTCAAGTGATCCTCCTGCCTTGGCCTCCAAGAGTGCTAGGATTACCAGTGAGAGCCACTGTGCCTTGCCTGTTATCATGTACTTTCATGAAGGAAAGGGAGGCCTGGTGTAATCTTTTGAGTTGTTGTGTAATTGAGAATGTCTGGACCTTTCATTGTGGATTTGAAAGTATAAATTTGCTAAGTATATATTAAATCAGTGATTGTCTAACCACTAGACCCCATCCTAAATTAACTTGACTTTTTCTCCACCAGTCTTCCTGATGATATATTTTTTACTTTTGAATTTGAATTAGGAATGATATATCTTATTGTTGATTGTTTGGTGTCTTCATATTAAAATTTTAATTTCATTACAGAGGTATTTTCTGCCAGCATATATTTGAATATCTATGTGTGTTTTCATGTTCTCTTCTTGAGGAACATCACGTAGTGTTAATTGTACCTCCTTTTTGGTTTTCCATAACTGGTAGTTTTTCCTTATTATAGTCTTTTAAAAAATATTTATTCTTTAAAGACTGTCTTTTTTTATTTATTTATTTATTTATTTATTTATTTTATTTATTTATTTTTTAATTAAATCATAGCTGTGTACATTGATATGATCATGGGGCATCATATACTAGCTTCATAAACCATTTGACACATTTTCATCCCAATATTCAACATAGCCTTCCTGGCATTTTCCCAGTCACCG
>CAUYPK010066343.1:0-22948 GCA_963574355.1 Loris lydekkerianus | reverse complement strand
GGTTTGCAGTCTCACTGCTGCTTGTACTCACAGTTGCCGGCGTGATTAGCTTGGTCGAACACACGCAGCCACTTGCCAGTTTTCCACTGTTTTTGTCTTCCTCCTGGGGTCCAGAAGTCCCTTGCTGGCTCCCTGTATCCTCAAAGGGATGATCATAGGCAGATCCCACCGGCCAAAGATGTCTGGAATCTTGTCTCCCCAGATTCGCCAAGCCCAGTTACAGGGAAGCTGTTACTCAGCCACCATCTTTAATCCCCACCGAGACTGGCATTTTTAAAGAAAAAAGGCCAGTTAGTTTGCAGAATCTTTCTTCCTCAATTTAGATTTGTCTGATTTTTTTTTCTTCTCTTTTTTTTTTTTTTTTGAGACAGAGTCTGTGTCGCCCTTGGTAGAGTGCTGTGGCGTCACAGCTCACAGCAACCTCAAACTCTTGGGCTTAAGTGATTCTCTTGCCTCAACCTCCCTAGTAGCTGGGACTATAGGCGCCTGCCATAACGCCCGGCTATTTTTTGGTTGCAGTTGTTGTTTAGCAGGGCCGGGCCCAAACCCTCCGGCCTCGGTGTATGTGGCTTTCTCCCTACTCAGTGAGCTATGGGCACCGAGCCTGATTTCTCATATTTGGATTGAGGATACAGTTTTGTCAGGAATGCTACATTGGTGATGATGTGTCCTCAAGGTATCAGTTGATCTCATTCATGAAGGGGTCTTTCAGGTATGTCCGTTGTATAGGTGGCTTTTCTTCCTTTATAGTAGCTAGCTGTAGAGTGTTATTTAAGATTGTTAGGGGGTGGTGTCTGTGGCTCAGTGAGTAGGGCGCTAGCCCCATATACCGAGAGTAGTGGGTTCAAACCCAGCCCCGGCTGAACTGCAACAAAAAAATAGCCGGGCATTGTGGCGGGCTCCTGTAGTCCCAGCTGTTCTGGAGGCTGAGGCAGGAGAATCGCGGAAGCCCAAGAGCTGGAGGTTGCTGTGAGTCCTGTGATGTCACGGCACTCCACCAAGGGCGGTAAAGTGAGACTCTGTCTCTACAAAAAAAAAAAAAGATTGTTAGGGAACAGGATATTGATAGAATCTTTTTTTTTGTTTTTTTGAGACACAGTGTCGCTGAGTAGACTGCTTTGGCATCATAGCTCACAGCAACCTCAAACTCCTAGGCTCAAGTGATTCTCTTGCCTCAGCCTCCTGAGTAGCTGAGAATACACGCGCCTGCCACAACATCCAGCTATTTTTAGAGGCAGGGGCTCGCTCTTGTTCAGGCTAGTCTCCAACCTGTGAGCTCAGGCAGTCCACCTGCCTTGGCTTTCCAGAGTGCTGGAATTACAGGTGTGAGCCACCATACCTGGCCGTCACAATCTTTTTTTTTTTTTTTTTTTTTTTTTTGAGACAAAGTCTTTCTTTGTCGTCCATCGTAGCATGCCATGGTGTCATAACATCAAACCTTGGGCTCAAGTAATTCTCTTGCCTCAGCCTCCCAAGTAACAGACTATAGGGGCCCACCACAACAACTGGCTATTTTTTAGAGATGGGGTCTTTCTTTTGCTCAGGCGGATTTTGGACTTCTGAGTTTAGGCAATTCACCCACCCCAGCATCCCAGAGTGCTAGGATTATAGGCGTGAGCCATTGCACCAGGCTTGAACAGTCTTTTTTTTTTTGAGTCAAAGTCTGACTCTGTTGCCCCAACTAGAGTGCTGTGGTGTCAGCCTGACTTCACCTGGGCTCAAGTGATTCTCTTGCCCCAGCCTCCAGATTATTTAAGACTATAGGTGCCCTTTACAATTTTTCTAGTCTCAATCTTGTTCAGGCTGGTCTCAAATCCTAAACTCAAGCAATCCTTCCACCTTGGCTTCCCAGAGTGCTAGGATTTTTTCTTTTCTTTTCTTTTTTTTTTTTTTTAACAGAGAGTCTTACTCTATTGCCCTGGGGTTGTGTGTCATAGCTTACAGCAACCTCAAACTCTTGGGTTCAGGGGATCCTTTTGTCTCAGCCTTCTGAATAGCTGAGGCTATAGACATCTGCCACAAAGCCTGGCTAGTTTTTCTACTTTTAGTAGAGATGGTGTCTTGCTTTGCTGTGACTGGTTTCTAACTCCTGAGCTCAGCTAATCTACCCACCTAGGCCTTCCAGAGGGCTAGGACAACAGGCGTGAGTCATCTTGCCTGGCCCCTGGGCTGATTTTAAGTTGTTTTTTTTTTTTTTTTGGTCTTTCCTCTTCTGTATTCCTTTTTTTTTTTTTTTTGAGACAGAGTCTCATTTTGTCACCCTCAATATAGTGCTGTGACATCAAAGCTCACAGTAACCTCAAACTCTTGGGCTTGAGGCGATTCTCTTGCCTAAGCCTCCCAAGTAGCTGGGGCTACAGGTACCCGCCACAACGCACGGCGATTTTCTGTTGCAGTTGTCATTGTTGCTTAGCAGGCAACAATGCAGGCTTGAACCTGCCACCTTCAGTGTATGTGACTGGTGCCACAACCACTGTGCTATGGGCACTGAGCCCTCTTCTGTGTATTCCTAATGACTTCTCTGGTATTTCAGCGAATTTCTTGGTATTAGGCTGGTTGCGTGGCTCACACCTGTAATCCTAGCACTCTGGGAGGCTGAGGTGGATGGATTGCCTGAGCTCACAGGTATGAAACCCTGTCTCTAAAAAATAGTCAGGCATTGTGGTGGGCGCCTGTAGTCCCAGCTACTTGGGAGGCTGAGACGAGAATCGCTTGAGCCCAAGGGTTTGAGGTTACTGTGAGCTATGATGTTATGGCACTCAACCCCAGGGCAACTGAGTGGGACTCTGTCTCAAAAAAAAAAAAAAAAAAAAATTTTTTTTTCTTGGTATTTGCTGGCATTTCTAATTACAAGTTTAGTATTTTTCTTCCAGTTGGAAAATTCTTATTCATTTCTATTTTTTGTTGCCTTTGGCTCTTTATAGTCTTTGTTTGAATTCCACTTAGAGGTATTAGACTTTAGCCATATCTCTTAACTTACATTTTCCAATTCTTTATCCTCTGTGCTGCATTCTGGATAATGTATTTTCTAGTTTTCTAATTTTTCTCTTTATTTATTTAAAATTTCATAATATTAAGGAGGTATAATGTTTTTGTTAAATGTTTTATAATATTTAAAGACTTAGTATGATTGTCATTCACATTTTGTTTCTTTTCTTTTTCTTTTTTTTTTTTGGAGATAGAGTCTTGCTGTGTTGCCCCAGCTGGACGCAGTGGCATCTTCATAGCTTACTGCAACCTCAAATTCCTGAGCTCAACCTCCTGAGTAGCTGGGACTTTGGGATCACACCACCATGCATGGCTAATTTTTTCTATTTTTAGTAGAAACGGTCTTGTTCATGCTGGTCTCAAACTTCTCTCTCTCTCTCTCTCTCTCTCTTCTTTCGCCAGGGCTGGGTTTGAACCCGCCACCTCCAGCATATGGGGCTGGCGCCCTACTCCTTTGAGCCATAGGCACTGCCCTGGTCTCAAACTCCTAATCTCAAGCGATCAGCCAGCCTCAGCCTCCCAGAGTTTAGGATTACACATGCAAATCACTTGTCTGGCCCACCCAAATTTTCTTTTTTTCTTGTTTGTCATTTAATCTGTCCAATGAGGTTTTCACTCCAGTGATTACATTTACTATTTTATTTGAGGGTTTTTTTTTTGTTTTTTTTTTTTTTGAGATAGAGTTTCACTTTGCCTCCCTCAATGGAGTGCCGTGGAGTCAGAACTCATAGCAACTTCAAACTCCTGGGCCCAAGCCGTCTTCTTGCCTCAGCCTCCCAAGTAGCTGGGAGTATAGACACCTGCTACAACCCCTGTCTATTTTTAGAGATGGGATCTTGCTCTGGCTCAGGATGGTCTAGAACTCCTGAGCTCAGGCAATCTACCTGCTTCCACTTCCCAGAGTGCTCGGGTTACTGGTGTGAGCCACTGCACCTGGCCTTTATTTGAGCTTTTTAAAATCCTTTTCCTCATTATGCCTCATAATTTTTTAAATAATCCGGGCGGTGCCTGTGGCTCAGTGAATAGGGTGCCAGCCCCATATTCCGAGGGCGAGGGTTCTAACCCAGCCCCAGTCAAACTGCAACAAAAAAATTGCCGGGTGTTGTGGTGGGCGCCTGTAGTCCCAGCTACTTGGGAGGCTGAGGCAAGAGAATTGCCTAAGCCCAAGAGCTGGAGGTTGCTGTGAGCTGTGACACTATAGCACACTACCTAGGGTGATAAAGTGAGACTCTGTCTCTTAAAAAAAAATTTTTTTTTGTAAATAATCTTTTGTTCCTTAGTCATATTACAGTTTCTTTAACATGGTAGTATCTTAAGTTTTTTTTGGTATGTTGTTTTCTGTTGACTCCCATTCCTGGAGGTTTGTTGCCCTGTGTGTGTGTGTGTGTGTGTGTGTGTGTGTGTGTGTGTGCGCGCGCGCGCGCATGTATGTTAACATTAAGTTTTCTGGTATGTTCTTCTGAGAGGATTTATGTATGCTTCTAATGGGCACCTACAGAGACTACTAATAGGGGTAACTTCAAATTTTTTACTTGGACTTCTAAAAATCATAAATGTGAATTTACGTGAAAATATGAAAGTAAAAATATAAACATGATTTCTCCCTTAAACTTGTGGAATGGCCAAGCTGTATTTATTGTTGCTTAAGAGCTTTTCTCTCCCAGACAAAAGTAAAACCTACACAGATAAATTTCCCCACCTCTTCCCATTGTTCACCCTCCCATTTGTTCAACAGTCTCGGGTGTTTTTTGGGGGTGGAATCTTGGACTTAAAATCTGTTTATTCACTTAAGTTACTTTCAGTCAACATTTTGGGGATATTTTGTATTGAGAGGAATATTCAAGATGATGTTTGCCAGTAATAGATGAGCCTTTATTTCTTCATCTGTAAAATGAATATTATGTAGGATTACCTTCATAAGTTTTCCTGAGGAGTGAAATAATGCTTGGAAAACACTTAGGTTAGTGCGTAGGTTATTGCATACTTAAATTTCTTCCTTAGTGTAGGGGTACATTGCTCTTTTACTCCTACTCAGGAAATTGGTATTGAGTAAATCTCTTGTTCCATAATGGAAGATTTTCCTAGGGTTTGTCTCTTGGATGGTTTCCCTCTGGGAATTTGTAGCCCCAATTATTGCTAGATCTAAAAAATGTCAAAGGAAGTCAAACTTTTATATTAAAACCTATAGGGGGATAAAAAGTTGAAATCAAGGCTGGGCATGGTGGCTCATGCCTGTAATCCTAGTACTCTTGGAGGCCAAGGCAGGAGGATTGCTTGAGCTCATGAGTTCAAGACTAGCCTGAACGAAAGCAAGACCCTGTCTCTACTAAAAATAGAAAAACTGAGGCAAGAGGATTGCTTGAGCCTGAGTTGGAGGTTGCTGTGAGCTAAGACACTGGCACTCACTCATGGCAACAGCTTGAGACTCTGTCTCAAAAAAAATAAAGTTGAAATCAAGTTTGATTTTTGTTAATTTGAGTCTGTGTGTGGCCTGATACCTAGGTGCAGCCGACGAGACCATGTTGCCTTGTGAATTTTGTGAGGAGCTCTATCCAGAGGAATTGCTGATTGACCATCAGGTGTGTTGTGAATTACTCGAGGGTTTTAGGTAGGAACATGTGCAGGCACATGAGGTCTTGAACAAACCATTTTAGTACAATGCTTGTGGTAGGAGTAGCAACTGTGTTTTTCACCATGGTGTGACTGACCATGGTATGAAATCTTAGCCTTCTCCCCTCTTAGAAAAAGTGATGCTCATTCTTGCAGAACTAATCCTGTCAGCAGACCATACAGTGATGGCTAGTGTACATCTCTGCTAACTGTCTTATGATCTGGTCTCATCTCATGCCACATTTTGATTTATTGGAACTGTGTTTATGTCCTTGCAGTTCCCTAGAAGGGTCAAAGGTTTTTTCTGCACATTACTTCCTCTCCCTGGAATGTACTTGCCCTGCCCCTGGAATTAACACACCCAAGAACTTAGACCTCCTATTTGTAGAGTGGGTTCAGATATGACTTTTTGGAAAGCATCCTGAGGGACACTCTGAAGACAAGGTTAAGAGTCCCACTTGTGTGGTCTCCTCATATTACCCTGTGGTCTTCTGATCCTCTGTTGGTCTGTACCACTAAGCTAAGTTCCATGAGGCCAGGTATTAGGTTTTTCTAGTTTCTGAATCTCTCAATACCTGGTTATGAAAGGTGTCAGGTATTTTTTGAATGATTTTTTATATTCTGTATGTACGTTGTATGATCAGCATCATCATAGCTCATAGCAACCTCAAACTCTTGGGTTTGGGTGATTCTCTTGTTTAAGCCTCCCAAATACCTGGGACAACAGGCATGCACCACAGTGCCTGGCTAGTTTATTTCTATTTTTTAATAGAGATAGGACCTTGCTCTTGCTCAGGGTGGTCTTGAACTCCTGAGTTCAAACAGTCCACCCACCTCGGCCTCCCAGAGTGTTAGCATTGCAGGCGTGAGCCATCAGACCTGGCCTATTTTTTGAGTGATTCAGAGTTCTTAAGGCATTTAGGAATGGTTAGAGATTAGCCTTATGTGTTTTAGGATTACCTGGGGAAGGGACCCACTTTTACTCTCAACACTCTGTCTGATTTGGTTTGGCATTATCTGGCATTATCCCAGCTACTAAGTAGACCTGTCCCTTAGGTGGTGGAACATACCTTCCCTCCATAAATGGAATAATACAGTATTTGCAGACATCTAGTTTTTGGTTTGGGAGCACCATAATAAAATCTATTAATAAGAATAAGAAAGAATATTTGGTCCTCTTTTATTATATGGCTGTGAGTATCCATGAACATGGTAAAAAATTAGTATAGAAGTATTTAAAAGTAAAGTGAGTGTTCTATGTGGATTCCTCTGATTCTTTTAAGCCCCTTTCCCCAGTATCAAGCATTAAAATTTTGTGACTTCTAGAAAATATTTTAGGATTTAGGAGTATAGTTTTTCCTTAACCTCTGATTTTTTTCTTTAACCTGTTTTTGAATGACAGACAAGCTGTAACCCTTCACGTGCCTTACCTTCATTCCATACTGGCAGCTCTTCACCCAGAAGGGTGGAGGAACCTGATGTCATCTTCCAGAACTTTCTGCAGCAGGCTGCAAGTAACCAGTTAGCCTCTTTGATGGGCCTTAACAATTCTCCCTCTGTGGAGGATACCATTATCATCCCATGTGAATTCTGTGGGGTACAGCTTGAAGAAGAAGTTCTGTTTCATCATCAGGTAAGAATCCCTGGAGGACCTGTCCACCATGCTGATTCTCTGAGTGAGGCTAAGGTTTCCAGAGATAAGACTACTTCTTTAGCTATTAAGTTGCATTTTAACCTAAATCAGGAGTCCATACACTTGGCTTCCTGTCAGGCCTTGTGCTTATCAGCTATCTGAGGGACATAATACTTTAGGCCTTCAGACTTTGTCTTCTGGCACCTTAACTGTCATGTTACTAGCTAAGGACTAAAGAGGTAGCACTATGTTTGAATAGTCATGGAAGGGTTTAGATAAGAGTTTCCCTCAGGGAAGTCCCCATAGCTCAGTGGGTAGGGTGTTGGCCACATACACTGGGCTGGTTTAAACCCAGCCTGGATCAGCTAAAATAACAACGGCAGCTGAACAACCACAACAAAATAGCCAGATGTTGTGTAGGACACTTGTAGTCCCAGCTACTTGGGAGGCTGAGGCAAGAGAATACTTGAGCCCAAGAGTTAGAGGTTGCTGTGAGCCGTGATGCCACAGCACTACCCAGGGTGACAGCTTGACACTCTTGTCTCAAAAAAAAAAAAAAAAAAAAAAAGTTTCCCTTAGATCTGGGCATGGTGGCTCACTCCTGTAATCCTAGCACTCTGAGAGGCTGAGGTGGGTGGATCTCTTAAGCTTAGGAGTTCAAGACCAGTCTGAGCAAGAGCAAGACCCCATCTCTAAAAATAGCAGGTGTTGTCATGGGCGCCTGTAGTCCCACTTTCTTGGGTGGCTGAGGCTAGAGAATTGCTTGAACCCAAGAGTTTGAGGTTGCTATCAACTATGATGCCATGGCGCTCTACTGAGGGTAACAAAGTGAGGCTCTTTTTTTTTTGAGACAAAGAGTTTTCCTTAGGTCATTGATGCATTCTGCTCTTCAAGTGGGTTCTTCCTGATGTGGTGGCATTTGAGATTTGCATTCCTGGAGACTTGGGGGGGTCTGGTTTTGGCTTTGCTCTGTGGTTGATCTTGGGTAGGTTCTATCCCCCTCACTGGAGACATCTGTAAATGAGTGAGTTGGACTAGACAATATCAAATCCCATGTTAGTTTTTGCAATATAGGATTTTAATCTGTTAGCAGAAAATATATTTTCTCCTCTTATGTGTTATGGGTATCATTTTTATAGTTCATGACATATAGCTGTTGCTAGAACATAATACATTTCATTTCTTGAATGAGACTTCCACTTTTGGAACAAATAATAGGTAAGTAACTGCTGTTGTCTTATAGGGGAGACTGAAATAAGCAACCACACAAACACTCTGGTTGAAGTATAGAAATGCTTTATTTTCTGGGCTGCCAAGATCAGCCCTTCTTTCATTCCTGCAGTGATCAGAAAGTACTTCTGTCAGTGCCCCTGGTACCAGTGGACATGACTGCTGTTTCAGATGTGTGCTGCTTCTTAGTTCCCAGGACCTTCCTCTCAGTGTTGTCAAAGTCCCCATCCTGGTGAGGTGTGCTCACCCACCCTGCTCTTCTTCCCTTTCCTCCCACAGCTCCCTGTTTCAGGAATGACTTAGTTCAGAGGTATTTATTCTGATTTTTCTTGTTTAGGACCAGTGTGACCAACGCCCAGCCACAGCAAACAGCCACGTGACAGAGGGGATTCCTAGACAGGATTCTCAGCCTCGAGAGACCTCACCAGAGCTGCCCAGGAGGCGTGTCAGGCACCAGGGTATTAGCCAGAGCTGAGTCAAGGCCACAGCTCCATTGCAGGCTTGAGCCTGCTTACCACTTCTCATCCCCTGCTCTAACATGGGAGTTGCCTGAATCTCGAGTTACTAAGCACTCTAGGGTCTCATGGGGGACTCCTACAGCCAGCTGTGGTCCCTCATTATCCCAGTGGCTTTGCGGATATTCAGGAGACACTTAGTAATCATTGCTTAGAATAAGGTGTGGGTCTCCTTTTTGTGCACTTATTGGATTATTTATAGGTAATTTGCAGATTTCACTGTAGCTGCCCTACGACTCTACTTCTATTTGAAATATACTTAGGGTACTCAAACATTATTACTTAAGAGCCTCATGACTAGGCAAGGAAACTGTTTTCAAATCCTCTCCACTACAAAGCCAATTAGAAGTTACTTTTTAACCTGGGTGCCTATGGCTCAATGGTTAGGGCACTGGCCACATGCTCCAGGGCTGGTAGGTTCGAACCCAGCCCGGGCCTGCTAAACAAAATAAAACAGAACAACAACAACAAAAAAATAGCTGGACACCATTGAGCTAGTGGGTGTCTGTAGTCTCCACTACTTGGGAGGCTGAGGCAAGAGAATGGCTTGAGCCCGAGAGTTTGAGGTTGCTATGACCTGTAGTCCCAGCTACTGAAGAGGCGGAAGTGGGAGGATCCCTTGAGCCCAGAAGTTTGGGGCTAGCCTGGGCAACATGGAAAAAGAAAGAAAAAAACTATTTTCAATATATGCTTGCACACTGTTGTTGAATAGCTAGGAGGCTGTGGAGAGTAGACAAAAGTGTTCCTAACCCTGTCCTAGAGATGTGGATTCCAGCAGTCTTTAGGGGTGAGCAGTTGTATTCTATCTAGAGCAGCAGTTCTCAACCTGTAGGTCGTAACCCACAGGAACTGTATTAAAGGGTTGAGGCATTAGGAAGGTTGAGAACCACTGATCTAGAGTTTTTTGATCCTGCCCTAAATCCAGCAAAGTTTTCCTTAAATCTGTTAACTATTTTGTCTTCTCAGGAGACCTGTCTTCTGGTTACATGGATGATATCAAGCAGGAAACAGCTAATGGGCCCACCTACCCTCTGCCCCCCAGCAGATCCATCAACAGTATGAAAGCTACCTATAACCGACTGTCAAAATCAACATCGGGCCCCAGACCTGGGTGCCAACCCAGTCCTGCTTGTGTACTGAAGCTCAACAACCCAGACAGCCAGGACATCCAGGGACAGAATCGAAACAGTCAGAATGGGGCTGCTGGGCATGTTCCAGTGATTCAATCGGTTCGAAATCTCTACCCAGAAAACCTTGTGCCCTCTTTCCCACATGGTCCTGCAGGAAGATACGGAGCTAGGTAAGAATCAATAGCCTGGGAATGGAGCTAGAAAGAATTTGGGCAAAAGGCCCATGGGAAGGGGAGGAATGTGGTTTTTTCCTATATTTTTACCAGATTTCAAAATGTATTTTGGGGTTGTTGTTTTTTTTCCTTGAGATGTCTCAAGCTGTTGCCCTGGGTAAAGTGCTGTGGTGTCTCATAGAAACCTCCAACTCAGGCTTAAGTGATCCTTTTGCCTCAGTTTTTCTTCCCCCCTCCCCCCCTTTTTTTTGTTGCAGTTTGGCTGGGGCCAGGTTCGAACCTGCCCTACCCACTGAGCCACAGGTGCTGCCTAGTTTTTCTATTTTTGTTAAAGACAGGGAGTTGCTTTTGCTCAGGTTGGTCTTGAACTTGTAAGCTGAAGCAGTCCACCTGCCTTGGCCTCCCAGAGTGCTAGGATTATAGGTGTGAGCCATCTTGCCTGGCCACCGAAATTCTTTTGCTATGCAAGGGGTTTGATAGCAGAGAGCTGCTTTTGCTGTGATACCAGCTATTTCTGTTCCCTCTGAGTTTCTTGACTTTTGTTCAGGGGTTTATCAGGAGCTACTTTCTGATTTTTTTCTTTCAGTGGTAGGAGTGAAAGTGGCAGGAACTCCCGAGCCACCCCCACAGCTGCCAGCTACCACAGCAGAACTCCAAAGGTAACCTGGGATCCAGGGGAGTCTCAGCCATGGATGGGGCAGATATAGCTCTTAAAGTCCTAAGTTGCTAGGGCTAGCGTGGTTGTGGCTGAAGGACTGTTCATTTGGCTTTTGATGTGGAAGTTAGACATTTTCAGGGCTCCATGGGAGTAGTATTGCGTTTTTACTTACTATTTCCTTGTTTGTGTTTTGTTAAATAGGCAAAGCCCCCCAAGCAGCAGGGAGCTGGGGATGCAGAAGAGGAAGAGGAAGAGGAGTGATGATATTTTCAGAGACCCTTCACATGGTTTCTACCTTTTATGCACAGCTACAGTGCAGGCCCTGCCTCTGTAGCTCTTTGGGCAGGGGAGATTTTCTGGATTTTAACTTTTTTTCTAAGTTATGGCCATTTTGTGTCTTTTGAGATTGTGCTGTGGGAGTTTGAGGGTTTGAGGGAGGGTTAGCAGGGAGGCTGTTGGGAAATGTTTCACCCTTAGCAGCTACCTTTGAACAGCAGTGAAATACAAGTTACAGCCTCATGGCCACCAGGGCTCCATCCTTTGACATACTGTCACCACTGCTTCTTGGTGCTATGTGGTCCTGGTGGGGTGCGGGGGTTCTAGAAACCTGGTACCTCTTGTGAAGTGATTCTCTGCCCTGTGGGGCCTAAATTTGGGGATTTGGGGTACCTTCTCCAGGGTACTGCCCCACTCACTCTAGGCTGGGCCTCAGTTGTGTGTGGAAGAGCTCTGGGAAAGCGCTCAGGCCAACAGTGTTAGGAATGAAGTTTTTGGAAATGAGTTGAGCTGGAGTGAATTAGGGGCTGTTTTAACCTGCTTCCTCTGCATTTGGCATCACTGCCTTCTGTTCTTGGTGGGGAGCATGGGTCCTTTGTGCTTGCTGCCCTGTACTGGGTACCGAGGAAAGCTGAGGCTGGGCTGGGCTGGGCTCTGCCCCAGTTCCATGCTTGCTCTGAAAACCAAATATCAGAGCCCCTTCCCCTTCTTTTTATTTTACTATTATAATAATTATTATTAAACTTCCTTGTAATAGAAATAAAGTTTGTACTTGGACTTCAGCTCAGTCTTTTGGATCCTTTTCCTGTACACTTTAGAGAAAGCAGGAAGGCCAGAGAGTTGGCCCTGGTGTGTGAGTGTGACTGGGCTTTTCTGAGATTTATGTAGCCCTTGCAGCATCAGCATGAGCTTAGAATGTGCCAGACATTCAAGGTGTAATGTCTTCTCTTAAATTGGACTCTTTTTTTTTTTTTTTCCTTTGAGACAGAGTCTTACATACTGGGTAGAGTGCTGTGATGTCATAGCTCACAGCAACTTAAAACTTCTGAGCTCAAGAGATCTCTTGCTCAGCCTCCCAAGTAGGTGGGACCATAGGTACCTGCCATAATGCCCAGCTGATTTTCTTTTTTTTTTTTTTAATTTATTATTAAATCATAACTGTGTACATTTATGCAATCATGGGGCACCATACACTGGTTTTATATACCATTTGACATATTTTCATCTTACTAGTTAACAGCCTTCCTGGCATTTTCTTAGTTATTGTGTTAAGACATTTATATTCTACATTTAGTAAGTTTCATATGTACCTTTGGTAAGATAGGTGTGATCCCACCAATCATACTCCCTCCGCACATCCTTCCCCCTCCCCTCCCCTCCCCTCCCCTCCGGCTGATTTTCTTGTTCAGGCTAGACTCCAACTCCTGAGCTCAAGCAATCCACCCATCTCGGCCTCCCAGAATGCTAGCATTACAGGCGTGAGCCACTGTACCTGGCCTTAAATTGGACTCTTGAGGAAACTGATAGGCTTGCTGTAGCCCTGGAGATGATTGGGATGTGGGGTTACCTCTGATTCAATAGATAAAAGCAGATTTTTTTTTCTCTTTTGGAGACAGAGTCTCATTTTGTCGCCCTTGTTAGAGTACTGTGGCATCACAGCTCACAGCAACCTCCATCTCTTGGGCTTTGGCAATTCTTTTGCCTCAGCCTCACAAATAGATGGGACTACAGGTGCCTGCCACAACACCCTGCTATTTTTTCGTTGCAGTTTGGCTGGGGACAGGTTTCAACCTGCCACCCTGGGTTTATGGAGCCAGTGCCCTACTCACTGAGCCACAGGCACCACGCAAGAAAAGCAGATTTTTTTTTTTTTTTGAGACAGAGCCTTAAGCTGTTGCCCTGGGTAGAGTACCGTGGCATCACTGCTCACAGTTGGGTGCCTCCAACTCCTGGACTCAAGCGATTCTCTTGCCTCCGCCTCTCAAGTAGCTGGGACTACAGGTGCCTGCCACAACACCTGGCTATTTTTTGGTTGCAGCTGTCATTGTTGTTTGGTGGGCCTGGGCTGGATTCAAACCCGCCAGCTCAGGTGTATGTGGCTGGTCCTTTAGCCGCTTGAGCCACAAGCGTCGAGCTGAGAAAAGCAGATTTTCCTGAGTGGAGTAGTTGAGCTTTAGCAAGATTATCTGCTACCCTAGCGCCTTAGATCATTTTGAGGTCATTTGTTCTTCCCAAAATTTAGTGGGGGTGGAGAAAGTGGGAAGATTTACCCCATTCTGTAGGTAGAACCCTAGCCACAGGAGCAGTGGGAGTTTACATAAGGCTGTCCAGCTAATTCTTGGAGTTTGAGACCAGCCTGAGTGAGAGTGAGACCTGGTCTCTAATAAAAATAGAAAAAAACCCAGTCAGGCATTGTGGTGGGTGTCTGTAGTCCCAGCTACTTGAGAGGCTGAGGCAGGAGGATCACTTAAGCCAAAGAATTTGAGGTTGCTATGATTTATGATAATGCCATGGCACTCTACCCAGGGCATAGAGCACGACTTTAAAAAAAAAAAAAAAAAAAAAAAAAACCCAAACCACTGTATTTCTGATTAATTTAAAACCCTTTCTTTATCCTCTCACAGCCTTTTTTTTTATTTTTTTTTTATTTTTTGAGGCAGGTCTTAGTCTTTTCCTGGCTAGAGTACAGTGGTGTTGTGATAGTTCACTGCAACCTCAAACTCTGGGGCTCAAGCGATTTTCCTGCCTCAACTTCTCAACCTGGGCTATGTCCAGTTAATTTTTAAATTTTTTATAGAAATGGAGTCTTTCTATGTTGCCCAGGCTGGTTCTAAACTGACCAAAAGTGAACTTTCTGCCTCAGCCTCCCCAAATGCTAGGATTACAGGTGTGAGCCACCGGGCCCAGCTCACAGCCTTTTTTTCTTACTTAGTGGATGTAATACTTGTATGTTGATGGCATGTTTAATTTTTGGTTATCTTCTCTCTATATTGCCCATTTCCTGGGAGTTATTTTTGCTTTAGTGTTTTGTGTTGTAGCTATTCCGATTCTTGACTATCTAAGAGCAGGGCACTAAAAGCAGCTTTTCTTAACTGTTGGCTTTCAATGTAGGTTACTCAGCTAGTGTTTTCACTGGAGATACCTAGATTTTAGTACCTGTATGTCTTTTCTCTGGGTTTGGGATGTGGATTGTGAACATGGAGAGTGGCTGGGAAAGGGTTTCTTTCGGATGGTCAGTGGATGGATTTGTCCCCATTTTCGGTTTGGTCCTCCTTTCTTTCAAGTGCCTGGGGGCTGGAATTGTGAGCTTCTGAGATTGTTTCTCTAGGACATAGCTTCTAGTCTTACAATTCTAAGAAATTCTTACATGAACTTCCGAATCTTGTGGTACACTGGTACATTAGGCCTCCAATTCCTCTTCTTTACAATGTCGTTTTTTAAATGTAATTTAAAGGGGGTGGGATACACATAATCTTATTCCCTGTGATGATATTCTCTGGCTAAATCATTTATTATTATTCCATCATCTGCCCTTTCAGAAATTGTACATTGAGGCTTGGTGCCTGTGGCTCAAGCGGCTAAGGTGCCAGCCACATACACCTGAGCTGGCGGGTCTGAATCCAGCCCGGGCCCGCCAAACAACAATGATGGCTGCAACCAAAAAATAGCTGGGCGTTGTGGTGGGTGCCTGTAGTCCTAGCTACTTGGGAGGCTGAGGCAAGAGAATCGCTTGAGCCCAGGAGTTGGAGGTTGCTATGAGCTGTGATGCCACAGTACTCTACCCAGGGGGACAGCTTGAGGATCTGTCTCAAACAAACAAACAAACAACAGAAATTGTACATTGAAATGACAGATTTCTGTTTGTTTCATAAAGACAGAATGTGTGCTTTTATTATATTTCTTGATTTTTTTTGTTTTGGCATACTTTAATGACACCATCTATACAGTACATCATTCCAATGGAAAAGTGCATGGAAGCATACAGCTCACTATGAACATGTTTGTTACCATCACCCAAACCAAGAAACAGAATGTTACTAAGACAATGCCACATTCCTCATACTCCCTTTTAGTCCCTCTCCCTGGGCCAAAAGTAAACATGGTCTTGACATTTTGTCACCATTAGTTGTTAATATCCATGGTCAACATAATTTAGATGAACTCATTATTCATTACTCTTAGGTGCAGCTTCTTTAGCTGATTATTATGGTTATGGCTCATCCATGTTGTTGCAGTGGTTCATTTTCTTTCCTGTGTAGTCAGTTGTATGTCAATAATTCATCCATTCTTCTGTTGATGGACCTTCAACTTGTTTCCAGTTTTGGTAGTGACTTAGTAGTAATATGAACATTCTCATATCCTTTTTTTGAAGAATGTATGTATGTATTTCTGATGGACTTAGACCTGGCAGTGGAGTTTCTGGGCTCTGGAGTATGTGTAGTAGGTAGTGCCAGGTGGTTTTGCAAAATAGTTGTAGGTTAGATTTTGCACAGACTATAAAAATTTTGATCATTCCAAGTCCTCCCCAGCCATGGTATTGTCTTTGTGACTTTTTTGGTGGTGTACTATATTTCATAATATTTCCCTGCTGACTAATGAGGATTATTATTGATTATTATTGTTATTTTTTAAATGAAGAGATGGGGTCTTACTCTGTTGCTTAGGCTGGAACACAATGGCACAATCATAGCTCGCTGTAACCTTGAACTCTTGGGCTCAAGCAGTCCTCTTGCCTCAGTCTCCCAAGTAGCTGAGACTATGACCCATCACCATGCTCAGCTAATTGTAAACTTTTTGTGGAGATTAAGTCTTGCTATGTTGCCCTGGCTAGTCTTGAACTCCTGGCCTGAAGTGATGCTCCTGCATTCACCTCTCCAAATGCTGAGATTACAAGTGTCAGCCACTGTGCTTAGCCTTCAGTGGTATATTTTTTAAAATTACTTATTTTTCAAGAGGCCTATGAAGGTAGTCTCAGCACAATGGACAGCATAGGGAAATCCTTGCTGTGCTAAGCCAGGCAAAGAGCTTAGGCATCCCATTACCTGGCTTCTCAAGTCTAAACAGAGGTCTTCTCTTTGCCGTGAGTGGTTGCCTGTTCCTCATCCAAGAGGGTTCTTGCTCTTCCTATAATAAAGACATACCTGGGATACTTCTACAGTTAGCATTTATTAAGTACAAGAAAGGTAGAGTTGAGCAAATGAGAACGAAGTGGGTCTGGATGAGATTTTCCATGGAACAGTAGGAGGAGATGAGCAAACCCAGAGAACTCATTTGGATTCTCTGGAGTATAGAGAAGAGAGGCTCCCTGGGAAAGGGAGGCAGCTGAGCAAGAAGAGGGCTGAGCACTAATCATGGACAGTGGGATGAGCCAAGTCCTTACCTCTTTTCGGAATTTCCCTTCTGCACACAGCAGGTCTAAATCCACTGCCAGCTCCCAAAGGAAGATATTTGGTTTAAGAATGGCCCAGACCCTTCCAATATAACAATCCACTTGAGAATCCCTACACCAGGCACAAGAGCCAGGACAAAGAGTGGGCTAGACATGCAGTGCAGGGTTAGGTTTGACTTTGACTTTGGATTTCCATCTCTTTGATCATAATTTCTATATGAAAAGCACATACTCAAGGAGTTGGGTAGGGGGAATGGGTAGTTTGTAAGCATAATGGAATAAGACTCACATCAAGGGCAGAGACCACAGTAATTATAAACACTTTAATTTCTGGCCACTTGGCGGCACTTAAATATCAGAGCCATCCAAGCATGTCAGCCTTTGACCTTGCTCAGCAAGAGTAGATGATCACACAACTCTTAAGGTAAATCAAAATTAGATGAAGGTTATTTATTGGTGTGACTTTTTTCCTGTAGTGAGCTTCCTTTACACAACATGGTGTAAATAGCATCAGATTGAATGAAAAGTTTGTTAAATGCAACCATAAATAATTATAATAAATATATATCAAGTAACTTTACAGCACACATTTTTTAGGGCCAAGATTTGGATTGGTCTGGACTTCAATGTGCTCTCTGGGAAAAGCAGCCATGTTAGCAGCAAATACCTTACAACTGTCACCTAATCACAACTGTCATCTAATCAAGTGATGGGCCAACACCTCTTGGGGATGTAGCTGACAAGTCCTTTCAAGGAATGAGGATTGGAAGGAACCAAGAATTTAAAGAAAGATACAGGGAGGAAAAACCACTTCTAATAAATTCAGAAGCTCTTTCACTATGCAGAAATTAAATTAGAGGATCCTTGTCAGGAATAAATCCTAGATGTGACCTCCCTCCCACCCCCCACATACACCAAGTCAAGGGGGCTATGGCTTCTGGGGAGGCAGTGGGCTGACTATCTTCCTTTCAAAGCAAGGGAACTGCTTTCAGGTAATACCTCCAGAAGTGACTCTTGCATCAAATGTAGCTGATGCAGCCATCACGATTTATCCTAGGTTTGTCTTATCCTTAGGTCAGGGAATCTTTTCCATAATGGTCCTTGATGCATTTCATAATAATAGGAGGTGGGTAGTAACAGCTCTAAACTCTAAAGCTCACACATCTTTTCAATAGGCCAGGGCACATCCTCTTTCTTGGACCAGCATCCACACTCCAAAGCCTAGACAGCACTCACTCAGAACTTCCAATATTCACAATATTATACAATAAATACAGTGATGCAATTCTGTGAGATCTGGCAAGGCCCAAAATGACAGTGTCAAACAAGGTGGCATGTGCTGCTCATGAACAAAGTACCATTGGACAAAGACCTATTTGGGGCACAAATGCACTGGGGCAGAGGGTGAGCCCAGAGGCAGCTCAGCCCTGGCATGTACACTTACATGAGGCAGTGAGGGGGTGCTGGGCAGGCCTGACCAGAGAGGCAGAAGGACCCCCTGGAGTCTGCATCTGGACTTGAAGATCTGAGTCACTAAAATAGATCCTAAATTGAGCAGAGCACCTCAGGTCTTTTAAAAATGGGTGCGTGGCCCTTTCCTCTCCCTCAGGTCAATGCAGTGAGGATGGGCCATTTTTGAGCACAAAGTGGGGTAGGCTTGAATCATGTGCTTTCCTGTTCAATCAGTCTCGGAAAAGGCTCATCACTATCCCTGACCCTGGGTGTTTTCTCAACTACTACAGTTGGGATGCACCCAGCCTGGCTCTAGGAACTAAGGTCTGGAATGAACTCTTCAGTCTAAAGTCCCCTAGGAGTCTTCCGGGGACAACTGTCAGGGGCCCAAAAGAGAACAGATAGGCGTGTGTAGGTGGGAGGGGACAGGAAAGCCAGTGTGGGCCCTTCCTCAGAAAAACCAAGACCTTGAGCAAGTCCTAAAGCAGGAAGATTGACTTATAAAGCTCCCTGTGTGTGTCTTGTGTGTTGGGGAACCTGGCCCGACCACCTCCAGGTGGAAGGAGGCCTACGGGGCCGCCTCTGGGAGAAACTCCAGCTTCAGGCGGTAGGGTGGGTGATGGGAGGTGGAGGGGTGTAAGGGCCAGCCACAGGCGCATCTGTGGAGATGCTATGCAGAAAGAACAAGGCACTCTGGCCAAGTTCATCTCAGCCCCAGTCTCCTGCTTGGTAGTTCTGTGACGAGGAACCAACTGGGGCCTTATGGCATCTGATTCTGATGGCCACGAGGAACAATGTCCAGGAAGATCAAATTAGACACAAACTGGGAACTAAACTATCCTACATATAGACCACAAACAGGCAGCAAATGAACCAACCCATCACAAAACGTACAAATACAAAAGGTTAAGTTTTCAGGAGGTCCTGGAACATGGACGAAAGTTTGGAAAAGCAAAATGTTGCCAACTCCTCACGCAGTGCTCCAGAGGGACGTGCCCGCAGTGGCAGGCTTCCTAAGCCCGCAGAGCGGTGCCTTGGTGACAGCTTAACCCTGGGGCTCCCTGTCATCAGCCACTTAGGGGGTCTTCACGGTAGTGAATGGCACAACGAAGTTTCTCCAGCATGATTTCCAGAGAAGAGTACTGGGGAAGCTTGATCATGAACATGCAGGTCTCCACTCGGATGTAGCGTGAGTCTGGGGAACCTACAGAGAAACGGAGCCAAAGTCAGAGGCCGAGTCCTGTGGCGTGTTAGGATCTCAAGGAAGCCTGCCCAGCTTCTCTGGGGTGGCCTTTTTGGGGAACTCCAAGCCAATCCTGGGACCCCGCAGGAGGGGAAAGCAGGCCTAGGAACCAGAGCAGGGTAGGAGAGGATTATAGGAGAAAAAGGCTCGTGTAAGACTACGGACGGCATGGGTACCAAACTGCTGAGCTGTGTGGGAAGCTGCTGCAGGTAGGGTGGCTTGGTCAGCAAAGTGTTTAGTTTCTATTTTTTAATTATTTTTTTGCATTTGAAAGTTGGGAGATTTGGGGCTGGGCACAGTGGCTCATGCCTATAATCCTAGCACTCTGGGAGGCTGAGGCAGGTGGATTGCTTGAGCTCAGGAGTTGGAGATCAGCCTGAGCAAAAGTAAGACCCGTCTCTACTAAAAATAGAAAAATTAGCTGTGCATTGTGGCAGGTGCCTGTAGTCCCAGCTGCTTGGAAGGCTGAGGCAAGAGGATCTCTAATGCCTAAGAGTTTGAGGTTACTGCAAGCTATGATGCCATAGGAAAAAAAAAGGGGGGGGGGGGAGAGGGAGATTTTAAGTTATGGATTTTTTAGCTTCTTTTAAAACATTAGAAGATACGTAACACCTAACCCGTAATGCCTCTGTTCCCCGCTCCATACTTATGTCTATTTGGGTTTTGGTGTGTGGGGCTCATTGATTGCTGATTCTCTGTTCGTCATGCAGGGCCTGGTAGCCCCAATTCTAAACTGAAAGAAAGGCCTGTGTGTCACCACTTGGAACATGGCCCTAGGAGGGCAGTACCTGCTGTGCCATCTGGGGGGGCAATCTTCATGGGGTATGGGGGCACGTGGGCTGTGTCGGGGCCGCCATCTTTGCAGGGGCAGGTGAACGGGATGCGTTCCTGGTTGCAAGCAAACTTGATGAACTTGCACAGCTCCTCCTGGGAGAACATCTCCAGGGCCCCCCAGAAGAATTCGATGTGCTGGTCTGTCTCCATCAGCCCCACCTGGTACATGGTGTGGGCCTGAAAATAGAGGGCCCAGTTGTGAGGAGGCCTGGTCTCTGTTACCCCAGGGCCTCCCAGCCCCCAGCAGGGTGCAGTAGAGACGGCAAGCAGGCCATGGGCCAGAGTGCCCAGGCAGGTCAGGGCTGCTGCCTGCATAGATGACAAGAGTGACCGGGGTGGCAGGTCTGGTGCCACCTACCTTCAGGAACTCGAGATTGATGTATGGGAGGCCGCAGGTACGCAGCTCCATCTCCAGTGGGCTGAGTGTGGTGAGCAGCTGCAAGGGGATGATGGAGCCCAGGCCGGCCCGCACGGCTGTCACACACTCTATGTTCTGTAGCTCCCGCAGCCGCAGGCTCCGGATGGCCGCTGCGTAGATGTCCTTGTTCTCCCACCTGGCCATGTGAGGGAGGATGCTGAAGTTGCTCCTCCTCAGTCTGGGGACCATACCCAGTTGGCCAGAGGTCCTGGACCCTTTTTTAGGAATCCTCAGGCCCAGTTGCCTAGGTTGTCCCCATCCTGGCAGACTGGTTCATTCTTTTCCTGCCTCACTGTTACCTGCCTGAGCTGCTGTTTCTTTAATGAATCCTTCAGCTGAAGACCATTGTTCTTGGTGCCCAATGCCCTACATTACATCCCTTCCCCTGGTAAAATCCGCCTGTTGCCTGATGTAGGCCCTCGTGCTACTGCCTCAGTCCACGGGCCGCTGTCATACCCTGGCCATCCCCATCCCACGTGCACACTCACGCCACAGGGATGTGCCGGCCGCGGCTGCACAGCTCCACCTCCTCGCCTGTCATGGTCAGGTAGGTGAACCTGCAGCAGGGCTTGTTGGGACTGTCAGGGCTCTCAGTAGCCAGGTGCTGGGAGGCAATCTCGGCACACAAGGCCTCCAGCTCCGTCTCGTCGTTGATCTGGAGGGCAGAAAGCAGAGCAGGGCTGATGGCTACGCTGATACCAAAGCCCTAGGATGGTGGAACCCTGACCTCCAGCTGAGTGACCATCAGGCATAGCTGAGGCAGTATCCACCCTTGGCAGCATCAATGGGCCCATCACCCAGGCCTGGCCAGCCAGAGCCTGTCACCAGTGTAGGCTTGGGCTTATGACCTGGGTCAGGCTAATGAGACCCAAATTCTAGGACTTTCTTGTTTGTGAAGAGCAGTCCCTTCTAACTGCTGTGACTCCAACTACATGATGGTACTGTGTACAGCTGGAGGCTGCCTCTACTTGAAAACTGCCAGATATTGTGGAAGATGCAAAGGCTATTCCACCCACCATGGAACATACTGGCTATAGGGTCCAAAAGATGCTCTGACATGCATGCCGGGCTACAGAGGGGATGACAAGACCTGACACCAGGGAGCCTGCAGCTCTGGGACAGGGATAGGTAGGAGTTATGGTCTGAGCCTACACTGTCCTTAGCAGCCAGCTCCTACCATCTGTGCCCACAAGGCTGTAGACCCTCCACAGACAGCAACTGGGAGCATCTCTTCTGGTACATATCCTCTGATGCCATGTAGTTCAGGTGTCCTGGTATCACTGTGGCCTTACCCATCCTCTTCAGCCACAAGCCTTGGCTGGACCACTCAACCATCTACCTAGACACTATCTCTCATCCCCTGCCTGCTGCACCCCTTGCTGCCAACCCAGAGCCCCAAGAATATTTCTCAGAGGAGGAATGCCTGTCAGAGAAAGCCCCAGGCCAAAGGGTGTCTTCCTTTGACCTTTAGATGACTCATCCTCATCCCTGTTTCCAGCTGATACCCACGGCTCCAGCTTTGCATCCCCCTTGAACTGGCTGCCCTGAGGTGCAGCTAAGGGGACAACCACACAGAGCCTGCTGTGAGGCATCTCAGTGGGCCCATCAAGTTTTGTGCCAGTGGAGTCAGAATCAGCTGATACCTCCTTCCACCGAGGTCCTGGTGGCAAGCAGCCCTGCCAGGCCTCAGACACAGTCTACTCCCATTTGAGCAAAGGAAAATGGCTTTAGGAGGAGAGCTGGGTCAGAGGCCACATCCCATACCCTGCTGAGTCAGTTCTCCAGGCTGAGAGGAGCATGCTGTTGAGGTGTATGGGCAGCAAAGCTGGGCAGACCAGGGTTCTGTGTGGCTGTGCTGCCAGGTGGCCACAGGGCCCTGGGCAAATCATTGCACCTCCCTAAGCCTCATTCTCTTCCTGATGCTGTTGTGATAGCTGAATACAGTGGTCTGCATGGGCCTTACGTACAGGAGAGCAGCCCAAACATTCTGAGGACAGGATGTGATCCAGAGCCTTGCCCATAACAGGGTCTCAGTACTGTCTGCTGAACTGTGGAGGACCCAATGGCTCTGTAAGCCTAGCTGACAACCTGGGCATCAGACACATCCTCCTCAGGAGGGTGCTGGTCAGATGTCACCATGGCCTCAGCATCTGTGTGTGTCCCACACATGCACAGTTAAGGAAGGAGAACTCCGTTCCCAGTGCTTTTCTTGGCCAATCTCAGATGATCCCCAGGGCTGACCTCTTGCCCTCTGAGGCCCTGAAACAGCTCTTAAAAATGACGCGGGGGGGGGGGGGGCCGCGCGGGCGGCCCCCCCGCCCCGGCCCGCGGCCGGGCCGGCGCGGCGGGGTCGGGGGGGGGCAGGGGGGGCGGCGGGGCGGCGGGGGGCGCCCGCGGTG
>CAUYPK010066339.1:0-32605 GCA_963574355.1 Loris lydekkerianus | reverse complement strand
GTAGTCCTAGCTACTTGGGAGACTGAGGTTGGAGGAAGATTCAAGTTCAGGAGTTCAAGGCTGCTGTGAGCTATGATTATACCCCAGATCCCATCTCTTATTTTAAAAAAGTACCCAGATCAAGTAGAATGATTTTGATGTTTTCCTTCTTTTTCTATTGTCTATAAGATTTGCATGATCTGTTTTTTGAAATTATCTTTTATCTTTATTTATAAATATTAGTTGTCTATTCTTTGATACTTTTTGGAGAAAATAAGTAGTTAATTGATGACTCCATACTGAACTTCAGAGTCAAAGCATTCTATAATAGACATACTCTTATTTGACAATGTGAATGTTACTTTCTTTGCATTACTATTAGTATTATTGCTTAATACTTTGTTGCAGCAATCATCTTATTTCTTTTTTGAATGTATTTGTCTTTGTTCTTTGTGAGGTTTTTGTTTCTGGTCCCCATCTTTAACATTGTTATTGTTGTTAAAGTTTAAACCTTTTTAATTTTGTGAAGGCAAAAAGTGGAAGTCTAATGAACACATGTATATGTGAAAATTAAAAAAAAAACCCTCAATGGTAGCACCACACATGTAAGAGAATGATAACATTTTTAAAAAACTAGAAATCTCAAGTGATAACAAAAGCATTGAACAATTTTCATATACTACTGGACAGGGTGGGAAAGTAATGAGTAGGGACATAAAGATTGGTTCAACCATTTTGGAAAATGTTGGCAGTATGTATCTATTATAGCTGAACATATGTAATATTACTTTATAATCAGCAATTGCATCCCTAGGTTTGTATCTAATAGAAAATACTTACCTATTTGTACACATATAAAAAGCAAGAATGTTCAGAATAGCATTATTTTTAAAATAATAGAAGCAACCTAAATGCCTAAAAAATGTAGAATAGACTAATAAATTGTGGTATATTTATACAAGGAAATCATACAGGTTGATGCAAAAGTAATTGCAGTTTTGTACCATGACTTTTAAATCATTATAACTAGGCTCAGCCACATCTTTATTAATAAAAATAGGAACCATTACAGTCAACACAATGTTCTTTCAAGAAATAAGTTTGTTTTTTCCTGTAGTATAAAAACTGAGAAATTCTTGGAAAGCATTTTCTGGCTGGCAACTTCAAGCCTCTTGTCTCCTTTGTAAACCTTCTTTTTTTTTTTTTTTTGTAAACCTTCTTGAATCACCACTGCGTTGTACGTTTGTTAGCAGACTCAGCCAAATGCATTGATGATATTGCAAGTTGTCTCCGCAGCTTTATGACCCGTTTCAAACGTGAATAAGAAAATTGCTCATATTCACTTTTTGTCTAACATCATTTCCATAGCCCAAAATAAATGTAAAATAAATGCCAACTAGTAAGTATTAGCAAAAAAAAAAGCAAGTAATGCACATAAAGATGATATATAATGTAACCACATTTAAGAACGTGTTCCAGTATCAAACAGCAAATTTCAACAATGCAGGAACCGCAATTGCTTTTGTCCCAACCTGACAGAAATAATAAGTACTATTATATGCAACATCATGTATGAATCTCACAAATACAATGTCAAGCAAGAGAAGACAGACAAAAGAGTACATATATAGTTCTGCTTCTCTAAAAAGGCAAAAATTATCAATGATGACAGCTGGGCAATAGTTACCTATAGAATGAAGGGAAAATAACTGAAAAGAACATGAGAAGGGCCTTTGGGGTGTTGGTAATGTCTGTTTACTTCATAAAAATTCATCAAGCTATTAGGATTTGCATTTTTCTGTATTTAGGTTGTATATTACTAAAGAATTTACTTACAAATATGAAGAGGGTATCAGAAAACTAATCCATATTTATTCCTTTTACACTATTTTTAAAAACCCTGCCTCACAATAATGTTAAAATTCAAGTTGTATATATATGGACTACTGATTTTTGACAAAGGCCATGCTGTGGATAAAGAATAGCCTTTTCAGGCTGGGCACAGTGGCCTATGCCTATAATCCTAGCACTCTGGGAGGCTGAGAAGGGTGGATTGCCTGAGTTCATAGGTTCAAGACCAGCCTGAGCAAGAATGAGACCTCATTTCTAAAAATAGCCAGGCGTTATGGCAGGCACCTGTAGTCCCAGCTACTTAGGAGGCTGAGGCAAGAGAATCACTTGATCCCAGGAGTTTGAGGTTACTGTGAGCTGTGACACCACACCACTCAACCTAGGGCAACAAAGTGAGACTCTGTCTCAAATTAAAAAAAAAAAAAAAGTACTGAACAAGTAGATACGCATATACAAAAAATGAACTTGAATCCACACTTCACTCTTTGTACACAAATTAACTCAATATAGATCTTAAACCTAAATGCAAAACCTGAAACTATATCTGACAAAAGACTTATATTCAAAATATTTAAATAATTCATCAAAATTTAACAATAGGTTCAGCGCCTATACCTCAAGCAGCTAAGGCACCAACCACGTACACCAGAGGTGGTGGGTTCAAATTCAGCCTGGGCCTACCAAAACAACAATGACAACTACAACCAAAAAAATAGCCAGGCATTGTGGCGGGTGCCTGTAGTCCCGGTTTACTTGGGAGGCTGAGGCAAGAGGATCACTTGAGCCCAGGAGTTGGAGGTTGCTGTGAGCTGTGATACAACAGCACTCTATCCAGGGCGACAGCTTGAGGCTCTGTCTCAAAAAAAAAAAAAAAAAATAAGTAACAGTAAATAAACAACCCAATATAGACAGGATCTTCACTATGTTGTCCAGATAGTTCTTGAACTCCTGGGCTCAAGCAGTTCTTCCGTTTAAGACCTCCAAGGGATAAGGTGGGATGACCAGCATGACCCATCGTGCCCAGCTAAACGGACATGTCATTGAAGAAGATAGATGGTCAGATTCAAGCTTGCTTCTTAGGGGAAAAAAAAGATACATGAATGGATAGTAAGCACATGAAAAGATACTCAACATTCAAATTATGAGGGAAATGCAAATTAAAACCAAAAAGAGATACTACTGCATGCCTATTAGAATGGCTACAAACATTCTGGCAAGAATATGAAAAAACTGGAACTCTCATAATTGCTGGTGGGAATGTACAATGGCATAACCGCTTTATGTTAAGTTTGAAAATTTCTTAAAAAGTTAAACATATACACTCATAAAGTAATCTGACTTTTCTGCTCCTATATATACCAAAAGAAATGAAAGCATATGTCAATACAAAGACCTATACACAAATGATCGATCCTAGGAGCTGTCTTTGTAGTAGCCCCAAATTAGAAACAATTCAAATATATAAATGAACAGCTAAGTGGTTAAACAATTTGTGGTATAGCCATACAATGGAATATGACTCAGCAATAAAAAGAAACTATTAATAGATGCAACACAGATGAATCACAAAATAATTAAGATACCAGATAAAGTTAATATACATACAATACGTCCATTTATATAAACTGTGGGAAATGTAAACTAATTTACAGTAATAGAAAGCAGATAAATGGTCACTTAGGGAGGGTAAGTCATGGAGGGCTGGGCAGGAAGGATAATAAAGGGGCATGAGGAAACTTTTTGGGGTGATGAATGTATACGTTCACTGCTTTGATTCTGCTTAAAGTTTCATGGAGGTACACATGTCAAAATTTATTAAAGTACACCACTTAAAATATATACATTTTGTTATCTCAAGTATATACTAATAAAGCTTTTTAAAAAAATTTTTTTTTTTTTTTTTTTTTTTTTTTGAGATAGATTCTCATTCTTTCGCTATGGGTAGAGTGCCATGGCATCATAGTTTACAGCAACCTCCAATTCTTCGGCTCAAGCAAACCTCTTGCCCCCGCCTCCTGAATAGTTGGGACTACATGGGCCTGCCACCTCACCCAGATAGTTTTTTCTATTTTTAGTAGAGATGGAGTCTCGCTGTTGTTCAAGCTTGGCTCGAACTCCTAAGCTCAAGTAATCTACCTGCCTCAGCCTTTAGGAGCTGTTTTGTTTTTTTTTAAAAAAAGGTACTACCTGCATTGGCTCATGCCTGTAATCCCAGCACTTTGGGTGGCAGAGACAGGAGTTGTACTTGAAGATAGGAGACAGAGTCTTTTTTTTTTTTTTTTTTTTGGAGACAGAGTCTCACTTTCTGGCCCTCAGTAGAGTGCTGTGGTGTCACAGTTCACAGCAACCTCAAACTCTTGGGTTCAAGTGATTCTTTTGCCTTAGCCTCCCAAGTAGCTGGGACAATAGGCGCCTGCCACAATGCCCAGCTATTTTTTAGAGATGAAGTCTCACTCTGGCCCAGGCCTGTCTCCAATCCATGAGCTCAGGCATTCCACTCGCCTTGGCCTCCCAAGTGCTAGGATTACAGGCGTGGGCCACTGCACCCGGCCTTTAGGAGTTTTTTAAAGGCATGTTTAGTAGATATCTTGTTTATTTTTACGTCTGTATTTTAGAAACTTAACTCTTTGATGAGCTTGCTGCAAACTTGGTGGTATATAAAGAACATGAAGATAAGCATTTTTGTATGTGATGACAGTATCATTTTTGTTTTTTATGAATTAGGATTAGCCATATTTGGCACATGGAAGTTTAGTCGTTTTAAAAATAAATTATTGTTTTGGGTAGACATTTCCTACCCTTTTAATGGGTGCATGTAAATTTAAACCTTGATTTACTTGGGGCAGGGTTTCTCAATAGAGGCACTTTAACATTTTGAGTGGGATAATCTTTCTTGTGGGAAATGTCCATTATGAGATGTTTAGCAATATCCATGGCTTCTATCCACTAGATAGTAGTATACACACCCCAATCCTGCCTTTTTTTCTTTTTCTTTTTTTTTTTTTTTGAGACAGAGTATCACGCTGTTGCCTTGGGTAGAGTGCTATGGCATTATAGCTCACAGCAACCTCAGACTCTTGGGTTTGAACATTCCTCTTGCCTCATCCTTCCAAGTAGCTGGGACTATAGGTGTGTGCCACTTTGCCTATAGTGGAGATAGGGTCTCTCTCTTGTTTAGGCTGGTCTCATAACTCCTTAACTCAAGCGATCCACCCACCTCATCCTTTCAGAGTGCTAGGATTGTAGTTGTAAGCCACTGAGCCCAGCCATCACCCTACATTTTATAACGACTAAAAATGTCTTCAGACATTGCTCAGTGTCCCCAGGATGGGAAGTGGTGGTGTTAAGATTGCCCTAGTTGAGAATCACTTATCTAAGTTTGTTTTGTGGTTTGCTTGGAAATGCAGAGTTCAAAATTACATGTCTTACCTAAAATATATATGGAAATGGAAAAGATTAAGAATAGCCACTCTGAAGAAGCAGTTCAAGGTGAGAGACTTGATCTAACAAATATCCTGATTTAGGGAGGTGCCTGTGGCTCAGTGGGTATGGTGCCATCGCCATATACTGAGGGTGGCGGGTTTGAACCCGGCCCTGGCCAAACTGCAACAGAAAATAGCCAGGTACTGTGGTGAGCTCCTGTAGTCCCAGCTACTCGGGAGGCTGAGGCAGTAGAATCGCCTAAGCCCAGGAGTTGGAGGTTGCTGTGAGCTATAACACCATGGTACTCTACTGAGGGTGATAAAGTGAGACTCTTGTCTCTAAAAACAAAAAAACAAATATCCTGATTTATTACATACAAAGCTATGGTAATTAAGACAGTCTGATGTTAGCACATTAACAGAGACCCAAATTCATTCCCACATATATCTAGTAACTTGATATTTTCCAGGAAGTGCTCCTATAGAGATAGGGTGAAGGAGGATGTTATTGATGCTCTGGGCCTATTAGATACCCATGTGGAAAAAAATTAAAATTAGAGCCTTTTTCACACAACATATAAACACGTATTCCAGGTAGATTTAAGACCGAGGTATGAAAGGCAAAATTATTAAGATTTCAGAATATAGTAGTTTTCAAACTGTGTTCCTAAGAACCTTAGGAAGAAACATGGCTTGTAATGGGAAGGGAATAGTGGATCAGGGAAGTTCTAGAGCTTTAATTTCTATTTTGGAAATTTTAAGCAATATTTCCTCAAAAAAATAGTCCTGCTCCTTAGAAAAAACTTGAGAACCAATGTCGTATGGCATAGGTTCACCTCTGCTTTTATAGGTTCAAACCTCTTCTTTTTTTTTTTTTTTAAGTTTTTAATTTTTTTAACATAATTTATTTTTTACTTTTTATTGTTTGGGATTCATTGAGGGTACAAAGAGTTAGGTTATACTGATTGCATTTGTTAGGTAAAGTTCCTCTTATAATTGTGTTCTGACCAAGAGATTTGCCATACACCATGATCCCACCATCTCCACTCCCTCATTCCCCTACTCCTCACCTTGCGTTAGGTTATCTATTGCCTTCATACTAGAGTTCAGTACATTGAATATTTGCGTGTCCATTCTTGTGATGCTTTACTAAGAATGTGTTTCACTCCAATCCAGGTTAATACAAAAGACATAGTCTCCATCTTTTTAAATGCCTAAATACTATTCAGTGGTATACATATACCACAGCTTGTTAATCCACTCCTGGGTTGGTGGGCATTTAGGCTGTTTCCACAATTAGGTGATTGTAAATTGAACTGTGATAAACAGTCTAGTGCAAATGTCCTCATGATAAAAGGATTTTTTTGTTCTGGGTAGTAGTAATTGTTACTGCTTAGTACTGGGATTGCAGGATCAAATGGGAGGTCTAATTTGAGTTCTTTGAGGATTCTCCATACTTCCTTCCAAAAAAGATTGTATTAGTTTGTGGTCTTACCAGCAGTGTAAAAGTGTTCCCTTCTCTTTACATACACACTAGCATTTGCAGCTTTGAGATAACTGAGCTATCACATTTCTTTGATGATTAGGGACGATGAGTGTTTTATCATATGTTTGTTAGCCATTCATTCGTCTTCTTTAGAGAAGGTTCTATTCATGTCTCTTGCCCAGTGATATATGGGACTGTTGGGTCTTTTGTTGTTGATTAATTTGAGTTCTCCATAGATCTTAGTTATTAAGCTTTTGTCTGATTAATAATATGCAGATATCTATTCCCATTCTGCAGGTTGTCTGTTGCTTTCTTTGTTGTTTCCTTAGCTGTACGGAAGCTTTTCAATGTAATAAATATTAAGTTTAATTAAGTCCCATTTGTTTATTTTTGTTGTTGCAATTGTCACAGAAGTCTTCTTTATAAAATCTTTCCCCAGGCCAATATCCAAGTATTTTCTCCACATTTTCTTTGAGGATTTTTATTGTCTTATGCCTTATATTTAAATCTTTTATCCATCTTGAATCAATTTTTGTAAGTGATGAGAGGTGCAGGTCCAGTTTCAGTCTTTTACATGTGGTTATCCAGTTCTCCCAGCACCATTTATTGAATAGGGATTCCATAACGCAGTGTATGTTCTTGTTTGGTTTATCAAAGATCAGGTGGCTGTAAGATGTTAGTTTCATCTTATGGTTTTTCTATTTGGCTCCAGATAGCTATGTCTCTATTTTTGTGCCAATACCATGCTGTTTTGGATCACTATAGCCTTGCAGGATAGCTTAAAGTCTGGTAGGGTGATACCCCTGGATTTGTTTTTATTAGTAAGAATTGTCTTGGTTCTATGGGGTCTTTTCTGGTTCTATTCAAAATCTTGAAAGTATGATGATGGTATTTTAATGGGGATTTCATTGAATCTGTAGATTGCTTTGGGAAGTATACACATTTCAACAATACTGATTTTTCTCAGCCATGAGTATGTTTTTCCATTTGTTAATATCTTTTATTTCTTTTCTTAGGCTTTCATAATTTTCTTTGCAGAGGTCCTTTACCTCTTTAGTTAGGTATATTCCTTTGTCTGTCTGTCTTTCTTTCTTTCTTTCTTTTTTTTTTTTTTTAGCTACCATGAAGAGAATTGTGTCTTTGCTTAGCTTCTCATCTTGGCTGTTAATGGCATATACAAAGGCTACTGATTTGTTGACATTGATTTTATATCCTGAGACATTGCTATATTTTTTGATCACTTCCAGGAGTCTTGTAGCTGCGTCTTTGGGGTTCTCTAAGTATAAGGTCATATCATTGGCCAAGAGGGAGAGTTTGACCTCCTCTGCCCCCATTTGGATGCCCTTTATTTCCTTCTCTTGCCTGATGGTATTAGCTAGAATTTTCAGTACTATGTTGAATAGTAGTGGCGATAGAGGACAACCTTGTCTGGTTCTGGTTCTAAGTGGAAAAGCTTTCAGTTTTACATCATTCAGAATAATATTAGCTGTGAGTTTGTTGTAGATGGCTTTGATCAGTTTTAAGAAATGTGCTGCCTATGTCTATTATTTAACTTTACTTCTTGAAAACAGTATTGGACCTGCTCATAAAGTCTTTCCCATAGTCTGGAAATCCTTTAAGGCCAAGGATTGTTTCTTTTTCGTTGTTCTTCCATGATATCTGGCCATTGTATGGACTCAATGTAATAAATATTAAGTGAATTCAAGGTATGGGTGTGCAGAGAATGTGTAGAGAGGAGCAAAGAGGAAGGAAGATACCTTTAAGAACACTAACATTTAGGAAATGGGAAAAACCAATGTATAGGAATAGTTAATTAAGAACAAGTGTTAGACATTAAGGAAGAAGATGTATAGTTTGTGTTCCAGGAATACCAGGTGTTAGGTTTGGCTGTATGCCCAGAGGTTATATTTATGGACTTTGGAGTCAGACAGCAGGAGTTAATTTAGTCACATCTAAGCTCTGTCACTTGGTAGCTGTATGATATTGGCTAAGTTACTTGATTTCTTTAAACTTAGTGTTCACATGTGTAAAATGGGGTTAATTAACATTATTTGTTGTTAATGAGGTTGAGAATAAACTTTCAGGACTGTGGAATTAAAAGATAGATTAAGGCAGTACCTGTGGCTTAAAGGAGTAGGGCACTGGCCCCATATACTGGAGGTGGTGGGTTTAAACCCAGCCCTGGCCAAAAACTGCAAAAAAAATAAAAAAATAAAAAAAGATAGATTATATGAGCTTGATTCTATAAGCAATATTTTTAGTCTAAAGAATATGAAGAACTTTAGTAGGAAAGGAATATTGAGATACTATAAAGAGTTTTATGGAAATGAAATATAATCTTTTGAGAGAATCATATTTCTTTTTTTTAAATTTCAGATTAATATGAGGGTACAAATGTTTAGGTTACGATATTTGTGTTTGTTAGGTAAGGTCCCTGTTGTTGTTGTGTCCCAAACCCAGGAGGTGTACCATGTATGCTTACATTGTACCCATTCATTGGGAGCACAGTTATGTTTCTTAAATCATGTTATTGAGGGTAGTTTAAAAACACATAAAGCTATTACAAAATCAAAATTGGGCTTTTCCTATTGAAAGCATATTTCTCAAAGTGTTTGCTGTGTCTTTGGTAAAGTAAATTGAGTGGTAAAAAAGTGCTTCTTAAACATGTTTAGTGTTTTATATTTTAAACTATGGGATGACATTTTTAGAAATATCTTACATCTTAGTTCCAATTTTCTTCTGGAAAAATTGCCAAAATGTAAATTATTTATGCTAATTTTTTTATTCTTATGTAAGACTCTCCTGAAAAAACCACTCTGGCTGCAAAGTTATCTGCCAAGAAACAGGCATCCATATACAGAGATGAAAATGATGATTTTCAAGTAGAGAAGAAAAGAATTCGACCCTTAGAAACTACACAGCAGGTAAACAGAGTTTATTGACAGTAAAATAATCCAGTTATTTATAGCTAAACATGGGAGTCAAGTATCAATCAAGTTTTCAATGTTTTTGTGGAGATTAGTTGGGTTATGACATAGCTGTAGAGTAAATGGTTATTTGTTGTAATTTCATTTTGTATAGATATTTGTGATAAAAGAGTTTGCTATTACAGTGGACTATCCATAGTAAAACTGCATGGTGCTTTTTACATAGGAGAAATTTGACAGTAAAACATTTGCTTAATGTTATCATCTCACTGTTGCCTAGGATAGAGGTCAATGCAACCTCAGACTCCTGGGTTTAAGTGGTCCTCCTGCCTTGGCCTCCTAAGCAGCTGGGACAACAGATGCATGCTACCACCCTTGGCTTATTTTTCTATTTTTTGTAGAGATGGGATCTTGATTTTGCCCTGGCTGGTCTCAAATTCCTATCCTAAAGCAAACCTTTTCCCCCAGGCCTCCCAGTGTGCTAGGATTACAGGCATGAGCCATTGCACCTGGCCTGGTTTATTTTTACTTGTTGAGCTTAGAAGACCATTACATGATAAAATATGTATATTTCTAAAAATTACTAAGTGACTTGAATTACCAGAAATTTTAAATGAAATTTACTTCTCATGGATAGACACAATGTTTTCCCAGAATTCATGGCAGTGAGGTAGAGAGGCAGAGATTTTAATAGATTTGATTACAGATAAAAAAATGATTATTAATTAGTGTGTTATTTGTAGGTAAGCAATTAGGTACTTTTAGTTGACTATACTAAAGGTGTTTGTATCCATATGTAGTTTAACTGTTCTACTTGGAATTTATTTATTTATTTATTTCAAGACAGAGACTTACTCTGTTGCCCAAGTTAGAAGGTCAGGGCTACAGCCTAGTTCACAGTTACCTCAAACTTCTGGGTTCAAGCAAGCCTCCTGCCTAATTAAACTTTGGTCTTACAATAGAATGAGCTATTTTATTACAAATGAATATTAATCTATAGAGATTCCAATCCTTCCCCTTCTCCCCCAAATATGTACATAGAATTGCATGTCATGTGGTAGAGCTCAAGGTAAAACATTCCCTGACTTCATGGTTCTTAACTTCATTTTTGGTAAGAATGGTATTATCAGTAGAAATGCTTTTTTTTTTTTCTCCTTGTAACTTTAGTAAATAGGTCTTTGGTAAGTTGGAAAAAGCATATATATATAGTTTGGAAAGAATACTTAGTGGAACTTATGAAGGAAATTTAATGAAAGACAAGTTGGTTTGTCACATCTAGTAGTAGTAGTAATAGTAATCAAGTAATTCATCCTATCAGGTAGGCAGGCATCACCGTTTACATTTAAATATTTTATTGGATTCTTTTTAATGTAGAATTATGCTTAAATTTTGACTTATTTTCCAATTAGATATATGATAGGTCTTTGCTATAGTACTATTCTGGATGTCCATATGGTGGGACTATTTTGTGGGAAGAGCATTTTACAATACTGTAATTTTGATATGTCCTTTATTAAAGTTATTTTGGTTAGGATTCATGAGTTATTATTATATTTTATTTATTTAAGTGTTATAATGGGGTGCTTATTTATTTGTTTTGTTTTGTTTTGAGACAGTCTTACTCTGTCACTCAGGGAGGAGTGCAGTGGTGGAATTATAGCTCATGGTAACCTCAGAACTTCTGGGCTTCAGTAATCTTACCTCAGCCCCCTGAGTAGCTGGGACTACAAGGCATGGTCGATCACACTAGTTCAATTTTTTTTAGAACTTTTTTTGTAGAGACGGGATCTCATTTTGTCATCCAGGTTGGCCTCAAACTCGTGGCCTTAAGGGTTCCTCCTGACTCAGCCTCCCAAAGTGCTGGGATAACAGGCATGAGCCACCACTCCTGATCATGTTTGTGCTTTTGAAAAATTATTTGATCATTGCCATTTAAAAAGTCTTTTTGTTTTTGGATGCAGAAGAAAATCCCTAGAACTCTTTTGATGTTGGAGAATAACTAGCCTGTCAAACTTTTAGTTTATGTTAAACTTCATTTTGGTTCTGTGTTTACAGATTAGAAAACGTCATTGTTTTGAAAAGGAAGGGCACCATTTGGATGCAAAAGTTGCTTCTGGAAAGACCATGGATCCCAAATCTCCTTTAGGAAAAATAAACTTCTTTTCTCCACAAAATGTATGTATTTATGCCATTATTTAGTTTAAACATAAAAAAGATTTGGAACTTTTAAAATCCATTTTTGAAAAAAGAGGAAGAAAGCTGGGTGCATTGATTCATACCTATAATCCTAGCACTTTGGGAGGCTGAGGCCGGTGAATTGCTTGAGCTCAGGAGTTTGATGCCAGCCTGAGCAAGAGTAAAACCCCCATCTCTACTAAAAATAGAAAAACTAGCCAGGTGTTTTGGCTGGCGCCTATGGTCCCAGCTACTTGGGAGGTAGCACAAGCAGCTAAAGTGCCAGCCACATACACCAGAGCTGACGAGTTCAAATCCAGCCTGGGCCTCCCTAACAGTGACAACTATAACCAAAAAATAGCCGGGTGTCATGGCAGGTGCCTGTAGTCCCAGCTACTTGGGAGGCTGAGGCAAGAGAATTGCTTAAGCCCAGGAGTTGGAGGTTACTGTGAACTGGGATGTCACAGCACTCTACCCAGGGTGACAGCTTGAGGCTCTGTCTTAAAAAAAGAAAAGGGAGTAGCTTGAGCCTTAAGAGTTTGAGGTTGCTGTGAGCTATGATGCCAGGGCACCCTATCCAAGGTGACAGAGTGAGGTGCTGTTTCCAAAAAAAAAGAAAAAAAGAGGAAGAATAGTATACGTTAAGACAAAGAGCACTAGAAAACTCAGAGGTCCTAAATGCTGTCACATCTCTACTAACTAATGTATGAGATGGCAAACCCTATTCTCTCTGTGTTTTAGTTTCTTACATATAAAATGAGAGAACTGGACTAGAGAGAGATCTCAAAGTTCTTTTTTCTTCTGTTCTACCTTTTAGAATCTATATTTTTTAGAGGTGGGGTCTTATTCTTTTGCTCAGCCTGATGTTGGGTGGTACAATCCTAGCTCGTGGCAGCTTCAAACTTCTCAGCTCAAGCCATTGTCCAGTGAACCTCCTCTTCCACTCTCCTAAGTATCTGGGACTATAGGTGTATTCCATTGAGCTTAGTTTTCCAACCTGTATTAACAGTAACTTTTTTCTTTTTCTTTCTTTCTTTCTTTTTTTTTTTTTTTTTTAGAGACAGAGTCTCATTTTCTTGCCCTTGGTAGAGTGCTATGGCATCACAGCTCACAGCAACCTCCAACTCTTGGGCTTAGGCGATTCTCTTGCCTCAGCCTCCTGAATAGCTGGGACCACAGGCATCTGCCACAATGCCCAGCTAATAGTAACTTTTTTCACTGTCATTTAGTCACAGTTAAAAAATAAAGTCAGTACACCTGCGGTGCATCTTACAAGGGTATATGTGAAACTTAATGTCTTAACACAACAACTAAGAAAATGCCAAGAAGGCTATGTTAACCAGTGTGATGAAAAAGTGTCAAACGGTCTATAAAACCAGTGTATGGTGCCCCATGATCGCATTAATGTACACAGCTATGATTTAATAATAAAAAAAAAAAGTCAGTTTCATTTAAGAATGTCTTTTAGGAAGCAGTAGAAATTACTAATTTTATTAAATCTCAACCCTTCATGGCTGGGCATGGTGCTTCATGCCTGTGAAAACCCAGCACTTTGGGAGGCCAAAGCAGGAGATTCATTTGTGGCCCAGAGTTTGAGATTAGCCTGGGCAATACAACCACCTCCTATCTTTACAGAAAATAGAAACATTAGGCAATGGTGGTGGCATGTACTTGTAACCTAGCTACTTGGGAGGCTCAGGCAGAGGATCGTTTGAACCCAGGAGTTTGAGGTTATAATGAGCTAGGATCATACCATTGTACTGCACTCCAACCTGGGTGACAGAGTGAGATCCTGTCTCTAAACTAAAATAAATGAAAAAATAAAATAAATCTCAATGCTTTAGATTTTTAATATTCTATGAAAAGAAATGACTAGTCTTCATAAAAAATTTTGCATTATAGAAGATGGTTGTCTTGAGGAAAAACACTTGTAAGATAGTTTGGATTATGAACTAAACTAACCACTTTTTTCCATGGAACATCATTTTTACTTGAAAGAATGAATTACATGCTAACTGTGACAATTCTTGATAATAAAGTGAACATGATAAAATTTGAGCTTTTAAGTAAAAATCAGAATGTTGAAAAATTAGTATACACCACTGTGAGCTTGACAGTTTTCTGATGCAGACTTTTCTAATGACATTGGTGGTGACATTACAGAATTTGACTTTTTAATATTGTAAATATGTAAGCATTTGTACAATTTGTTAAACTCAGTGAACTAAGTGTCATCCACAAATGACCAGTACATGATGTCACAACATGATTCCTGCAGAAGATCCATCCTAAGTGCAGGGTAGACCAATGGACCTTAATTTCTGCCCTGTTCCCCCATTCACAGGCAACCACAGATTTATTTTCAGTTACTATAGATTTAATTTGCATTATAGTTGGAGAGATCATATAGAAACTTCTAATGTTAAATTGTCGATCACCATAATGTGTGTTGTACATTGTTTTACCAATGTTTTCTCATTCATTTTCTTTCATAGTACCTTATTTTCTTCATAGGCTTACTATTATCCAAATTTGTTACTTGTTTACTATCTATCTACCTGGTTAGAATGTAATATTTTCTTTTTTTTTTTTGAGACAGTCTCACTATGTCGCCCTCGGTAGAGTGCTGTAGCATCACAGCTCACAGCAACCTCAAACTCTTGGGCTCAAGCGATTCTCTTACCTCAGCCTCTCAAGTAGCTGGGACTACAGGCACCCGCCAAAATGCCCAGCTGTTTTTTTGTTGCAATTGTCATTGTTGTTTAGCTGGCCCGGGCCAGGTTCAAACCTGCCAGTCTTGGTGCATATGGCTGCATCGTAACCACTGTGCTACGGGCGCCAAGCCTGTAATGTCAGTCTTTTCCATGTGTATCCTTGATGCCTAGAATAGCATATGCCATATACAAGTTGCTCAATAGATATGTTTACAAAATCTTACTGAGTTCTTAAAATGACTAAGAGGCAGATACCATTGCTATTCTCATTTTACAGATAAGGAAACTCTGAGAAGTAGCTTGCCTAAGATCACAAAATGAGTAAATAATAGAGCTAAATCCTGTCTAGGTAGTCTGATGATCTGGCAAATGCCATAGTCCCTTTATTATATATTCTCTCTAAAATGCCTCTCTGAAATCCTAGAGCCATACAAGCAGTATTCCAACATGAAGAGAAGGAAAGGAATATATAGGAGCTCAAGGTTAAAGAAATCAAGTATAGATTAAACTGTGTGAGATAGATTTTTTATTTTTAGGATTTCTTTTGTTGTTGATTTTACTGGTTAAGAGAATGGTCTTTGGACCCACAGTGCTTTTTTTTTAAATTAATTAATTAATTAATTTTTTTTTGCTTTTTTTTTAGATTAAAAAGTACATATACTTTTGGTATACAACTTGATGTTTAATATACATACACATAGTGAAATTATTACTATAGTCAAGCTAATTAACATATCCATCTCCTCACATAATTACTGTTTATTTTTTCTCAACAAAGTTCCCATGTATAGTGTAGTATTATTAACTGTAGTTATCATGCTGTTCATTACATCTCTTGACTTGATTCGTCCTGCATAACTGCAACTTTTTACCCTTTGACCAACATTGCCCCATATTCCCCACATCCCTACCTCTGGTAACCCCTATTCTATTTTCTGCCTGCATATATCTGACTTGAGTAGATTCCACATGTAAGTGATATCATGTAGTATTTTTCTTTCTTTATCTGGCTTATTTCACTTAGCCTAATATCCCTCTAGGTTCATAGATATTGTTGGAAATGATGGCATCTCCTTTTATACGACTGTTCTTCCATTTTATGTATTTTATCACTATTTCTTTCTCCATTCATCCCTTGAGGGACACTTAGGTTGTTTCCATATCTTGAAACTGGATTTTAATCACAGCTCTGCTCTTTATTGTTTGTGTAACCTTAAATTAAGTTTTAAAATCTTGGTATTTAAGTTTCCCCATTTGTTAAATGGGGTTAATAATAGTACTTATCTCACAGGACTATTGTGAGGATTCAACAAGTTAATACCTATAAAGTACTTAGAGTATACCTGGCATATCTTAGAGTTAAAGTGATAAGTGGTAGTAGAAGTAGCCTCCACAGCAGCAAATGGTTACATATTTTTAGTACTTATATGTTTTTCTTTTATTTATAGTTGACACATAATAACTGTACATATTTCTGGGAGGAAGAATGATATTCAATACATGTACGCAATGTGTAATGATCAAATCAGGCTATTTAGCATATCCATAACCACAAGTATTTGTCATTTGTGTTGTGAACATTGAAAATCCTCTCATTTAGCCTTTTGAAAATATATAATAAATTATTGTTAATCATATTTACCCTATTGTGTATAGAACACAAGAACTTATTCCTCCTATATAGGTGTAATATTGTATTTGTTAACCAGCCTCTTCCTATTCTCCCCTGCCCCGTCTGAACTTCTAATAACCACAATTCTGCTCTGCCTTTATTTTAGCTCTCACACCAGTGAGAACATGTGGTATTTATTTGCTTATGCTTGACTTATTTGTTGCCTCAAATGACAGGATTTTATTTTTTGTGGCTTATAGTGTTCTAGTATATACCACATTTTCTTTATCTACTTATTAGTGGACATTTGGATTGATTCCATGTTTTGGCTATTGTGAATAGTGCTGCAGCAAACATGGGGTACAGGTATTTCTGCTATATATTGATATCTTTTCCTTTGAATAAATACCCTATCTCTATAAAAAATTAAAAAATTAGCTGGGTGTTGTGACTTGTGCCTGTAGTCCTAGGTACTTGGGTAGCTAAGGCAGGAGAATCATTTGAGCTTAGGAATTCAAGGTTACAGTGAGCTATGATTATGCCACTGTACCCTAGTCTGGGTGACAAAGTGAGACTTTGTCTCAAAAAAAGAAAAAAAAGTTATCTGGATTCATAAATTAATGGTTTAGTTCTCTTATTCCTACAAAGGTATACACGTTAGTCTTTATGCTTTTCAAAACTGCTTTAACACCATTTTTGACAAATTTTTACTATAAGTTAAATGATAAATTCATTTAATGATTTCTGTTTTCTTCTGAATTTGACATAGCTTTTCTTTTAAATTATCTTAGTTTTTATTAAAATAATTTAGTTTCCAACCTATGGATTGGAGAATTAGTTGTCTTTCTATCTTCCTATCATCTCTAGTCTTTTTCTCTCTTTTCAAATCAGAAAATAGTGTCAGTACCTTCTGTGATGGGACTAATTTCCAGTGTCCAATGCTTATTCCCTGTCCTTTCATTTTAAATTTATTTCCTGATAGTAGTAATTCATGTGTAAAAGATCTTGTTCTACATCAGTCTTTACATAGTGAAAATATAGTTTAGAAAAACATTTGGCACCTGTGGCTCAAGTGGCTAAGGCTCCAGACACATACACCTGAGCTGGCAGGTTCAAATACAGCCCGGGCCTGCCAAACAACAATGACGGCTGCAACCAACAAATAGCCGGGCTTTGTGGTGGGTGCCTGTAGTCCCAGCTACTTGGGAGGCGGAGGCAGGGGGAATCACTTGAGTCCAGGAATTGGAGGTTGCTGTGAGCTGTGATGCCACGGTACTCTACCCAGGGTGACAGTTTGAGGCTCTGTCTCAAAAAAAAAAAAAGGAAAAGAAAGAAAAACATTTTGTTTTTTTAGAAGACAGTGTTATTAACATTCAGACATTCTATTGTTCCACCATTCATAATCATTTTCTCTAGATGCATTGGGCAAGTTATTCTTACAGACACATTCTTATGCTTATATCTTTTAATTTATTCATTAAATAAATGCTAACATTCTCTATATACTTTAATAAAAGTAATATATTTGATGTAATGTAGGAGTAGCATATTTTAATTCATTACTTGTGCCTGGTGTGTAAAAGACACTTGGGTCCAGCAGAGTGCACTGTTGACCTGATAAAGTGCTCACGTTGGGGAGATTTCAGGCTGTTTTTCCTTTTTCTTCTTCTCCTACCCTATCTTTCCTCTTCCTTTATCTTCCTCCTTCTCTTCCTTCATTCCCCTCTCTCTCTTTCATGTTCTTTAGAATCTCAGGGGAAAGTGATGAATTTTTTATGAAAAGTATTTTACAAGTCATTTTCTCAGTTTTAATTTACTTTTGATTTAAATAACTATTTAACATAATTGAATACATAATGATGATATGATGCTTACCGTGTGCCAGATACTCTTCTAAACACTTTAGAAATATTAATTCACTTGGCAAATACAGGTTTGTGTGGATTAATGCTTACTGTCAAGTTCTGTTAACTTTACTTTGGGTTTGACAGTTATCAAAATAAAAGAATTTAACTCAATCTTTATAACAACTCTATGGTGATGACATTAATAATAAATCCCAATTATATAATACATGAGGAAATTGAGGCACAAAGTATTTAATTTACTTGTTCATATCACAAAGCTGATGAGTAGAAGATAGTTTTAAACCCAACAGTCTGGACTTAGAGTTGATCCTCTCAACTTCCTTACTATTCTGTCTCTGAATAAACTCTTCCAGATGATCTTTTTGTGCTGTCACAGATCATATTGTATACAGTACTATGTAGGTAAATAGCTCCTCTTTTAATATCTCAACAAGTCTATCTTCCAAAGTTTATGATTATATATTTAGTTGTAGGTGTAATTATTTTGTTTTGTTTCATTTGCCTTTTTAAGAAGCTGGTCATAAGGACAAGAATTATGTCTCTTTTTTCTGCTTTTTTATAACTAGCATCTGACACACAGCCTGCACCTAGTACATACTTGTATACTTACTGAATAAATGAATTTTTACAGTGGCTAGAGTTATGGAAATGCATGATTCATCACTGTCGTTTAGCTTATACAACTTTTATTCACATCTATAGGATTTGAAAATATTGAAGACAGATGCCTTAATACAAGTTTAAAAAAATATTTTTAAAACTGAATAATGATTTCAGAGACTAAGAGGTAAATTGGCACTTAATATTAACAAAAGATTAGAAATAACTTTTGATTTCTGTAGCTATTATGGAAACAAGTTAAATAATATTACTAGTTGAAATATGTGATTTATTCAAGGCGGCAAAAGATTTGAAACCTATTATGTATCAAATACTTACAGATAATAACCTATATTTCTTGAAGAGTTAATGATAGCTTTTTGAAATATATACTTATACCAAAAAAATGTATATGTTCTCTCATTTGTTTTTTTATATTAACATTATTATGAAAAGAGAGCAGGTAATAGGCTTATCTTATAAGTAAGAAAATTGAAGCTCAAAGATACTAGGTGATTTATTTGACTTTGGTGATATTGTAGGTAAATGGTGGAACCATGATTTGAGCCTCGTTCTAAAATCGAGTGAATAGAGATTCCTAGATTATAAATGGGGAAAAGGAGAGAAATTTTTATTCTTGTCAGCTGGTGAGGAAAAACAAAATTAATGTGTAGGAAAAAATAAGTTTTAATATTCAACTTGTCTGGCATTAAAAATCTTTTAAGCAGTTAGTCCAAGAATGCTGACATGTGAGTGTCAGGGATGGGTGAGTAAGGGTCTAGTAACCAAAGTCATAAACAGTGAAATTGCAACTCCTGTAATAAATATACAATAACAAACCATGGTGGGGTCAGCCCCTGACATCACCCCCATTGTTATGCAACTTTTAAACCTTTTGTGTATTTTATCTACTAAAGAACCAAAGGAAATTTTAAACTCAATTAAAAAAAAGTATCATGAGTAATTTGGGTAAGGGTGGGAAAAGTGATAAAAATCTACCTATTAGGTACTATGTACACTATTCTAGTAAACTTCAGCATGATACAATGCATCCATGTAACAAACACTTATAACCCCTAAAATTTTATTTTATTTATTTATTTATTACTTTTTATTTTTTTGTTGCCCTCAGTAGAGTACTGTAGTGTCACAGCTCACAGCAACCTCCAGCTCTTGGGCTTAGGTGATTCTTTTGCCTCAGCCTCCCGAGTAGCTGGGACTACAGGCATCTGCCACGACGCCCAGCTATTTTTTTTGTTGCAGTTTGGCTGGGGCTGGCTTTGAACCCACTACCCTCAGTATATGGGGCTGGTGCCCTACTCACTGAGCCACAGGTGCCACCCCTAACCCCTAAAACTTTAAAAAATTAAATAAAAGAAAAAACAATTCACATTTCTTTCTTTCTTTCTTTCTTTTTTTTTTTTTTAAAAGAGACAGAATCTTACTTTGTTGCCCTCTGTAGAGTGCTGTGTCGTCACAGCTCACAGCAACCTCCATGCCTCAGCCTCCCTAGTAGCTGGGACCATAGGTGTCCACCGTAACGCCCAGCTATTTTTTGTTGCAGTTTGGCTGGGGCTGGTTTTGAACCCGTCACCCTTAGTATATGGGCTGGCACCTTACTCACTGAGCCACAGGTGCTGCCTGCAATTCACATTTTTTTGAAAAACCTTTAACAGTATGAACCAGTACAGATTAAAAATTAAATGTTATTCTTTATATTAATCACATCTCCTTTTCTGCTTCCTAAAAGAATCTGAGGAATTGTCACCGAACATGAACACTTTTGAGAATCTGAGAAACTGTCACCATCTAGAGGACCCAGAGGAACTCATCTCTGAAGATGTGTTTAGATTGAGTTTCTTGCATTGAGAATGAACTGATGACTCCAAAAACCTTATTTTACATGCTAATGAGCATCTATTTAACTGAAAATTGCTATATTCTTGAATACTGTCTGGGTGTCATACTCAGTAATTGGGATGTAAGTTCATATCTTTCTTTTTTTTATTATTCCTTTGGAACACATTAGACTATTATTTGAGCAGGAAAACTAGATTACTCAACCCTATCATGAGCTCCAAAACTGCACGATAGAATTTCTTTTCTTTTTTGTGGTAAAAACTATGTATCATAAAATTTTCTGTTTTAACCATTTTTACAATTCAGTGAAATTAAGTACATTCATGGTGTTAACCATTATCACTGTTTTCAATACTTTTCCATCAGAAAAGAAACTGTAGGGTGACACCTGTGGCTCACTGGGTAGGGCGCCGGCCCCATATACTAAGGGTAGCCAGTTCAAACCTGGCCCGGCCAAACTGCAACAAAAAAATAGCTGGGCATTGTGGCAGGTGCCTGTAGTCCCAGCTACCGGGAGTCTGAGGCAAGAGAATCGTCTCAGCCCAGGAGTTGGACCTCATTGTGAGCTGTGACGCCACGACTCTACCCAGGGCGATAAAGTGAGACTCTGTCTCTACAAAAAAAAAAAAAAGAAGAAAAGAAACTGTATCCATGAATTTATATGTTTGTTTGTTTGTTTGTTTTGAGACATTCTCACTATGTCTCCCTCTGTAGAGTGCTGTAGTGTCACAGCTCACAGCAATCTCAAACTCTTGGGCTTAAGTGATTCTCTTGCCTCAGCCTCCCAAGTAGCTGGGACTACAGGTGCCTGCCACAACGCCCATCTGCATGAATTCATATGTTATACTATATACATCCAATGATGGAGATACTGGGGTTGTTTCTACCTTTTGACTAGCCAAAACACTAGGGGTGTTTTTTTTTTTTGAAAGAAAAGAAAATATTAAACTTCTCTTAAATTAGAAAAAAAAGAGAATCTTTCTAGATGTTTTTCTATAAATTTGTAAGATCTTTTCATAATTCTTTTCTAGTTTTATCTTTATATTTGTTTTATATTTTTATAATGGGGTTTACTTTAATATATGTATGAGCTCAAGCTCTAATTATGCTTCTCAAATAAGTGATCAATGTCCCAGTGTCACTGAAAGAATAATTTTTCCTGTTTTGAATTTTTGCTATTATCATATACTAAGTTGTTACATACACTTGGATTGATTTCTGAATCTTTTTTCCCTTTAAACTTTTATGTTTTTCAAAGAATAAGTAAGAGTGACAGAGTTCTACTTGGCTTCAAACAAAAAAGCAGTATACCCTTGCCCTAGTTCCATTCTTCACCAGTTGTTACTGTTTGAAGTCAGTAACTTTTAAATATTGTACCTATTTATTCTGATATTTATAGTTTTTTAAAAAGTAACATGCTTATTCTGCTTTTTTCTTGAATTTTTGATTTTAGATTTTCTTTTGCCTTCCTACTGTCCTTTCTACCTTTTTCATTACTTCTCCCCCTTAGCCTCTCAGTATTTCTTGTTTAAATTATTGTAATTCCATAAATATAATTTAAAGCTGATTAAAGGTTTTTTTCAAACCAGGATTTATTTTTTTCTGGTGCTAATACTTACTTGTCTTGCTATATTTGCTTAGCTTTCTATATACCTGGAATTTTCAACCCCAGACTCTCTGTTAGAACTTAAGATCTGTCAGTTTGTTCAAATACATCAGGTCAAGAAAGTTCATATTTTTAAATTCCATATTTAGTGGAATAAAGAAAAATGCCTTTTTTTTTTTTTTTTTAAAGAGACGGAGTCTCATTCTATTGTCCAGGCTGGGGTGCAGTGGCACAATCATATAGCTTACTATAACCTCTAATTCCTGGACTCAAACAATCTTCTTGCCTTAGCCTCCTGAGTAGACTCAGGCATGCACCACTATCTCCCACTAATTTAAATTTTTTTGTGGGTACAGAATCTCACCATGTTGCCCAGGCCGGTCTCTAATTTCTGGGCTCAAGTGATCCTTATGCCTGAGCCTCCCAAAGTACAGGTATGTTGTACAGGCATGAGCCACCATGTCTGGCTGAAAAATAATTTTTATGTTGAACTGAATTTTGCATTTTTAAATAACATTTTTTTCTGAATAGAAAAAATTATCTGTTTATTAGAGAAAATTTGGAAACCACCAGAATGAATACTTAAATTATTAATATTAGTCCTTAATTCAAGTATCCCCTCAGTATCAACCCCTGATACATTTATTTTGCCTGCTGTCTAATATATAGACACACACATATAATTAGTTATTCTACTGCTGTTTAACAAACCATTTATTTAGGTTACTATTCTGGAGGTCAGCAGTTTAGGCTAGGCTTAGCTGAACATTTCTTCTGCTGATCTTAGCTGATCCACTCATGTGGTTATGGTCAGCTGCAGGTCAGCTACAAGTGAGCAAGGCAGCTCTGCTTCAGGGAGTTGATTGGCAGTTAGCTGGGACTATATTTCATCATCTATCAGGCTAATACTGATTTTTCTGTATGGCGGTTTTAAGGTTCCAAGAGTAGCAGGAGAATAAACATTTAATTAATTTATTTATTCATTTGTTGAGAACAAACTCTTAATGTGCAAATGCTTTGTGAATCTTTGTTCAGGTAGCTTGCTGGTGTTCCAGTCAGCAAAAGCAAATCACATGACCAAACCCAAATTCAAGGGGTAGTGTTCACTTCTTGGTGGGAAGAGCTACGAAGTAATCTTGTGAAGGTGCTTATATACAAAAATAGATAGAATTTGTGGGCAATTTTTTTTTTGCAGTTTTTGGCCGGGGTTTGAACCCACCACCTCTGGCATATGGGACTGACGCCCTAGCCCTCTGAGCCACAGGCGCCACCCTCAGCATTTTTGTTTTTTAATACTTTTTTTGACTTAATCTTTTTTTTAAATGTGATTGGTAAACTTTTGACCCATGGGAAGAATATAGCCTGTTGCCTGTTTTATAGTTCCAATTTTTTTTTTTTTTTAGTATATGTGCTGCCAAAGCAAAGCACTGCTGCCTGTTTTATAAATAAAGTTTTTTTGGAACACATTTTACATTTGTTTACATATTGTGTGCGGTACCTTTTGTTTACATATTGTGTAGGTACCTTTAGCTACAACAGTAGAGCTAAGTAATGTGACAGAGACATTATGGCTCACAAAACCTGAAATATTTATTCTCTGGCCCTTTGGAGAAAAGTTTGCTGATACTTATTCTATGGTATTCTATTTTTGTTTATTTGTTGGACAATTTTAAAATTTTATTTTACTTCTTAATGGACGAATAGTAATTTTACATATCATGAGTTATAAAGATCAGGGTAATTAGTATATACATCATCTAACATTCATCATTTCTTTGTGTTGGAAACATTCAACATCCTATCTATTTAAAACTATATGCTACATGATATATTAATATTATTGTTATTGATTAGTCATCCTGTAGTATCATAGAACATTAGAATTTTATGCTATTTTATTTATTTATTGAGACAGAGTCTCTCTTTGTTACCACTGGTAGAGTGCTATGGCATCACAGTTCATAGCAACCTCAAACTCTTGGGCTCATGTGATCCTCTTGCCTCAGCCTCCCAAGTAGCTAGAACTACAGGCACCTGCCACAAATGCTCTACTTTTTTTTTTTTTTTTTTTTTTTTTGAGATGGGGTCTCGCTCTTGCTCAGGCTGGTCTCAAACCCCTTAGCACAAGCAATTTGCCCACCTCGGCCTCCTCTGAGTGGTAGGATTATAGGCGACAGCCACCACACCTGACTTGCTTTATGCTATTTTAATCTTGCTAAGTGAAGTGAGAAGTTAGTGAGATTCTTTTGCCTTATCTGGAAATTTACCTGTGGGCAGGATGAGAGAATGGATTAATAATTGCTTGACTGAATTTTCTTCAGCTCCAATAATTGTGATTTTTTGAGATCTTATAGAAAACATAATAGTGTTCTCTATAGTAGAAATATATAATTCTCAATTTCAAATCTCCTTTATCATGTTGAGTTAACTTGGTGAATATTTCAGAGGAAGCAAACAAAATTTATTCATTTCTTTGTTGATATGTAGATACACTTAATGATGCATGCACAGCACAGCTGGGTGCAATGGCTCAAACCTGTAATTCCAGAACTTTGGAAGGTTAAGGCAGGATTACTTCAGGCCAGGAGTTTGAGACCAGCCTAGGCAACATAGTGAAACTCTGTTTACACAGAAAAGAAAAAAAAGAGAGAGATGTATAGCAATCCAGCTGACATAAGTATACATATTTAGTGATAGTAGAATCTACAATTATATATTGAAGCTTTTCTTTTTCTTTTTTTTTTTTTTCTGAGACAGTCTCACTTTGTTACCCTCAGTAGAGTGCTGTGATGTCACAGCTCACAGCAACCTCAAACTCTTGGGCTTAAGAGATTCTCTTGCCTCAGCCTCCCACGTAGCTGGGATTACAGGTGCCGGCCACAATGCTCAGCTATTTTTTGGTTGCAGTTGTTATTGTTTAGCAGGCCCAGGTCAGGCTTGAACCCGCCAGCCTGGGCATATGTGGCTGGCACCCTACTCACTGAGCTATGGGTGCTGAGCCTATATAGAAGCTTTTCATTCATGGTTACTGGGTATGGAAAGATTGTTAATTGACCAATTGTCTACCTCGTAGATTTATTTTTTGTTCTAGCTTTTAAAAATCTTGTCACAAAATTGGAGATAAATTGAAAGCATAACATTTTTTCCTGAACCATTTGAAAGGAAGTTGTTAACCTGATACTCCATCACTCTTGAATACTCTAGAGTGTATTTACTACAAGTAAAGACATTCTTCTGTATATTCACAATATAAAGGTAAAAATAAGGAAATTAAAATCGATTCATTGCTGCTATCTAATACTGAGAACCAGCTCAAATTTTGGCAGTTGTTTCAATAAGGCTTTTAAGCAAAAGAATTCAGTTTAGAACCACTGTATTTGGTTGTCATTTTACTAACTTCTTTAGTCTGGAATACTTCCTTGGTCTTTCCATGACTTTCATGATCTTGATACTTCAGAATATTAGTCTTTCTAGACTATCTCTTAATTTGGGTTTTCTTATAATTAGATTGAAGTTATATATCTTTGCCAGGAACATCATAGAAGTGATGCTGCATTCTACTCACTGCATCCCAGGAGGTGGAAAATAGTTTCATTTTTTTCTCATTACTAAAGACCACTTTGCTAACTAATTGCTAGCTAATTTGCTAACACATTGCTAGCTAATGTGATGTCTGCTAGATAAAAAAGGCAACTTTACAGTTACTTTTTAGCCTTTATAATTAAAGAAGACTTTATAGGAAAGAACTTAGAAACCATATAAATAGCGTGTCCTCATCAAAAATTCAATTTATTCATTTTTTATGTATTTATGGACTTCATGATTTCCCATTTTATTCACTAGACTATAATTAATTATTATGTGATTTGTTTTGATATTCAAGTAGTAGTCTGATTAAGGTTTGCATCTTCCTGACATATATCCATCTTGGAACTTGGAAGTGTTCTTGGATCACTTATTTATTTATTTTTTTGAGACAGAGTCTCAAGCTGTTGCCCTGGGTAGAGTGCTGTGGCACCACAGCTCACAGCGACCTCAAACTCCTGGGCTCAAATGATTCTCCTGCCTAAAGCTCCCAAGTAGCTGGGACTACAGGTGCCAGCCACAACACCTGGCTATTTTTGTTGTTGTTGTAGTTGTAATTGTTGTTTAGCGGGACCAGGTCAGGTGAACCCACCAGCCTCAGTGTATGTGACTGGTGCCCTACCCACTGAGCTACTGGCATAGCCCACATTCTTATTTTTTGACACAAGAAGGTGTTTGAAAAGATAAGTCTTGTTTTATCTTTTCTCTGCCCCAGTCTTGGAGCCTTGGTTTCTTTTAATGTAAAATAATATCAGGCACCAAGTTCTAAGAGTTAGCTTTGCTAATAGCTATTGGAGTTGCTTTCAGCAGACAGAGCTAAGGTTAATTTTGAAAAAGAAGAACAAAATTGGAGGTCACAAACTTCCTGATTTCCTAAACTTAAGACAAAGCTACAGTAATCAAAACAGAGTGGCTTTGGTATAAATACAGAAATATAGACCAGTGGAGTACAATAGAAATCCTGGAAGTAAACCCATATATGATCAAATAATTTTCAGCCAGGGTATCAAGACCATTTAATAGGAAAGGGACAGTCTTTTCAACAAATGGTACTGGGGAACCTGGATAGCCATATGCAAAGAATAAAGTTGAACCCTTACCTTATAACATATGCCCAAAGTAACTGAAAATGGATCAAAGACTTAAATATAATAGATAAAACTATCAACATAAGAGAAAAACTCAAATCAATTTGAGTTCCCCTCCCGCAGGAACAAGGGAGGAAGGATGGAGGTGGAGTTACAGTGTATGGCACACCTCTTGGAGGCAGGACACAATTATAAGAGGGACTTTACCTTAACAAATGCAAACCTTATAATCTAATTCTTTGTATCCTTGGAGGGTGCAGTGGCTCACACCTGTAATCCCAGCACTCTGGGAGGCTGAGGCGGGTAGATTGCCTGAGCTCATAGCTTTGCGGCCGGCCTGCGTAAGGGCAAGACCCTGTCTCTAAAAAAATAGCCAGGGCATTGTGGTGGACACCTGTAGTCCCAGCTACTTGGGAGGCTGAGGCAAGAAAATCTCTTGAGCCCAAGAGTTTGAGGTTGCTGTGAGCTATGATACCACTGCACTATATTGAGGGCGACAGAGTAAGACTCTGTCTTAAAAATAATAACAATAATAACATAATAATTCTTTGTACCCTCAATGAACCTGAAGCAATTAAAAAAAAAAAAAAGATAAAACTATCAAACTTCACCGAAGACACAGGCAATAAAAAGATAAAATGAGGGCAGTGCCTGTGGCTCAAAGGCTTAGGGCACCAGCCCCATATGCCAGAGGTGGCGGATTCAAACCCAGCTCTGGCCAAAAACTGTTAAAAAAAAAAAAAAGACAAAATGAATTGGGCTTTATGAAAATTAAAAACTTTTTTGCATCATAGGGTACCATCACCAAAGTGAAAAGGCAACTCATAAAATAGGAGAATATATTTATAAATTACATATCTGATAAGTGGTTAATATCTAGCATATGCAAAGAACTACAATTCAACAACAAAAAAATTGGATTCAAAATAACTAATTATTAGGAAAATATAAATCAAGAACATAATAATCTATCATTCACACTCATGAAGATAATCACTATTAAAAAGCAAAACAACAACAGAAAATGTTCAAGATTAAAGCACCAGCATTAAAGAAATAAACTTGTATGGCAAGAATGTGGTGAAATTGAGTAGAACACTTGTGCATTGTTCGTAGAAATGTAAAATGGTATAGCTGCTGTGAAAAACAGCTTAGCAGTTCCTCAAAAAATTAAACATAAAATTATCATATGATCTAGCAGTTTCTCTCCTACGTATATACACAGAAGAAGTGAAAGCAGGGACTTGAACAGATACATGTATGTCAGTGCTCACAGCAAAATTCACAATAGCCAAAAGGTGGAAACAACGCAAGTGCCCATTGACTAATGAATGAACAAAATGTGGTATATTCCTACAACGGAATATTATTCAACCATAAAAAGAAATGTAGTTCTGAGATCTGCTACAATATGAATGAACTTTGAAAATATCATGGTAAGTAAAATAAGCTAGACATAACAGGACAAATACCATGATTTCAGTTTTATGATGTACCTAGAGTAGCCAAATTCCTACCAAAGTAGCCAAAGTAGAATGGTATTTTCCAGGAGCTGGGGATAGGAGAATTAAGCAGTAATTGTTTCATAAGTATGGAGTTTCAGTTTGGAAAAATGAAAAATTCTTGTGTTAATGGCTGTGATGGTTACACAGCAATGTGAATGTATTAATATTTAATACTACTGAACTTACACTTAAAAATGGTTAAAATGGCAGCGGCGTCTGTTAGCTCCACTAGTTATGCAGGCAGTGTGTGTCTGAGTGTGCCAACCACATAGGGCTCATTCTCAGCATACCTGCTGTAAGAAAAAAAAATAGGTTAAAATGGTAAATTTTATGTTATGTATATTTTACCATAATAAAAGAAATGAAGGTGAGACAGAAGCTGAAAAGAATTTTTGCTAGTAGGCCTGCGCTACAAGTGTTAAATGAAGCTCTTCAAGCTGAAGGAAAAAAATATACAATATAGAGACTTGGATCTACATAATGAATGATGGGCACCAAACAAGAAAATAGTAAGGGTAGGAAAGTAATATTTTTCCTCATTTAAGTTTATTTAAAAGGAAAAAAAAAAAAAATCCAGTGCCTTTGGCCATAGTTTAAGTAAAAAGAAAAGAAATTTATTTAAAAGATAGATTTTAAGGCTGATGATTTAAAGCAAAAATAACAAAATGGTGTGAGGTGATAGTATATGTACAAGTAAAATATATGATAAAAATAACATGAAAGAGGGAGTGTAGACATGCAAGTATGGTGGTAGAAGTTTTTAATACATTATATGTGAAGTGAAATATGGTGTGAAGGGACACTGATATGTTTAAGATGCAAATTAAAACCCTAACAACCCCTACCCCAAAATAAAACTAAGAGATGTAGGTAAGAAGACAATGGTGGAGATAGAATCTTTAAACATTGATTTAGTTCAAAGACAGAAGAAAAATGGGGGGGGGGGGGGATAAACAACAGTTGGAATAAATAGAAAACAAATAGTAACCACATTGATAATTACTTTAAATATAAGTGATATAACATTCATATTAAAGGGCAGAGGTCATCAGTCTGGAAAAATACAGAAGACTCAGCTATCTACAAGAAACCCATTTTAAATGGAAAGACATGGGTTAAAAGTAAAAAGATAAAGATATCCTATGGAAACATCAGTCACAAGAAACTGTGACTGTCCTTATTCTTAAGGAGATGCAATATTAACATTAGGCAAAGTAGGTTTCAGAACAAGGATGGGGGTACTATTTGTGAATTTGGATTTGTGTCCTGTATTTGTGTTTATATACATACATACAGAGGGCACCAAAAAAATGTATACACTCTTGTATATTCTTTGGTCTTTTTCCTTACAGTTTCTAATTTGATGTTAATTTCATCTAGTGGGTTCTTTCTAGTTACCTTTTGTCTGTGGAGGGGAGGTAATATAAGTATCACCTTTTTTGTTTTCTGTCTTTCTGGGATCACAGTCCTATGTTGCCTATTATCCACTGTCTGAAAACTTTTGTTTCATATAGTCTGTCCAGTTAGTAGTTTACTGTGGGAGGATATATAAGATTTTTTTTTTATAGCTAGAATTCTCCACATTTATGTTTTTAAAAACATTTGTTATTTCTTTAAAAGTTGGCCTTTTTGAAAACTTTAATATATGTGTTGTCTTAAGTAAAAACTCCTATAAGCTATATGTTGTGCTAATTATGCAAGATTAGCATTTGATCTAGAAGGTGATTGATAATTGACAACAAAATTGGAAACATAAAGAGATACGAGTTTTTAAAGGGTAGACATTTTTGAGTTTTAGTGGAATAGCATGAATAAGGACATAAAAATGTTGGATTCTCCTTGCTGGTGTAACAGGAGAAACAATCACCATCCTTAGGTATTTTATCATCTATGTTGATAATCTCATATTCTGACCATAGTTCCTCAATCTTCTTAATATTCATGACCTACTTTAGTCACTGCCAGCATTACTTCACCTTGGAGTTCACTGTCATTGGAACCGTCTTACCTTCAAACTCAACTCTGATGGTCCTCATATTAACCATAGAGTGCCTTATTTTCTCTTTTTACAAACTTTTCCCCATTCAAATCCCACTGTACATTTATACTCATTGGATGTTCTTCTGTTATTTTTCCTTCCTTTTATAAGTTTTCTTTTATATTCTTTCTCTTAGCTATGTTGTATTTCTCCTAATCTTCATAAGAAAACTATGTCTCTGATGTTCCTTGAATTTAATATTCTGAAGAGGATTAGATGTGAGAACAAATATATTCTTCTCTTGTAATTTCATTAAGCTGTGTGATTGATTTGATTTCCTTTACTGGATAATAAGGTTTTTCTTCTCTCATTCTTTTTGGTTCATTTTTTCCAGAGGGCACTTGATCTAAGAAAATCAAATTGAGTAGAATGATTTCACAAGCCATGAAAAACTAGTTACTGCTTCATTTGGTAGTATCTTCATCCTGCAAACTATTTTTCTTTATATGTATATTTTTTAAAAATCTGTTTTTTTATACAAATGGTATCTATTTATCATAAATCATTCTAATAACACCAAAGATTTTATTTTATTTTATTGTTTGGATTCATTGAGGGTATAAAGAATTAGGTTACACTGATGGCATTTGTTGGATAAACTCTCTCTTATAATTGTGTCCCACCCCCAAGAGGTGTGCCATACACTGTGACCCCTCCCAACTACCTCCTTCCTTCTCTCCACTCCCTCCTTCCTCTCTCCACTCCCTCCTTCCCTTACCCCCTCCATGTACTAGGTCATTAGTTGTCCTCATATCAGAACTAAGCACATTAGATTCTTGCTTCTCCATTCTTGTGATGCTTTACTGAGAAGAATGTGTTCCACCTCCATCCAGGTTAATACAAAAGAAGTAAAGTCCTCATGTTTTTTAGTGGCTGAATAGTATTTCATGGTATATTATTATATATATATTATATTATTATATATTTTATATTATATATATTATTAATCCATTCATGGGTCAATGAGCACTTGGACTTTTGCATGACTTGGCAATTATGAATTGAGCTGCAATGAACAATCTGGTGCAAATATCTTTATTGCCAAATGATTTTTGGTCCTTTGGGTATACACTAGAAGAGCAATTGCAGGATCAAACGGCAGGTCTACATTTAGATCCCTGAGTGTTTTCCAAACTTCCTTCCAGAAGGAACGTACTAGCTTGCATTCCCACCAGCAGTGCAGAAGTGTTCCCTTTTCTCCACATCCACGCCAACATCTGTTGTTTTGGGATTTTGTGATGGGGGCTACTCTTACTAGAGTTAGATGGTATCTCAGAGTAGTTTTGGTTTGCGTTTCTCTGATGATTAAAGATGTTGAGCATTTTTCATGTGTCTGTAGGCCATGCGCCAATCTTCTTCAGAGAAGCTTCTGTTCATGTCTTTTGCCCACAATGAAATGGGATCACTTGTTTTTTGCTTAGTAATAAGTTTGAGTTCTCTGTGGATTCTGGTTATTAGACCTTTGTCGGTAGTATAACTTGCAAAAATCCTCTCCCATTCTGAGGGCTATTTGCTTTACTTAGTGTGTTCTTGGAGGTACAGAAGTTTTTTAATTTGATCAGATCCCAGTAATGTATTTTTGATGTTGCTTCAATTGCTTGGGATGTCTTCCTCATGAAATATTCTCCCAGGCCAATTTTCTCAAGTGTTTCCCCTACACTCTCTCTAAGAATATTTATAGTTTCATGTCTTAAGTTTAAGTCCTTTAACCAGTAAGCATCAATTTTTGTTAGAGGAGAAAGGTGTGGGTCCCATTTCAGTTTTCTACAAGTTGCCAGCCAATTCATCCAGCACCATTTATTAAATAGGTTATCTTTCTCCCAATTTATATTTTTAATAGGCTTATGAAAAATAAAATGATGATAAGTGTCTGGGTTCACTTCTTGTCTTCAATTCTGTTCCATACATCTACCTCTCTATTTTTGTGCCAGTACCATGCTGTTTTGATGACTATCAATTTATAATATAGTCTGAAGTCTGGAAGCATGATTCCTCCCAATTTGTTTTTATTTCTGAGTAATGTCTTGGCTATTCTAGGTTTTTTTCTGTTTCCATATAAATTAAAGCACTAATTTTTCCAGGTCTTTAAAAAATAAGAGAGGTGCTTTAATAGGGACTGTGTTAAATATGTAAATTGTTTTAGGTAGTGTAGACATTTTAACAATGTTGATTCTTCCCAGCCATGAGCATGGTATATTTTTCCATTTGTTAACATCTTCAGCTATTTTTTTTTCTCAGTTTCATAGTTCTCTTTACAGAGATCTTTCACGTCCTTAATTAGATAAACTC
>CAUYPK010066337.1:0-59858 GCA_963574355.1 Loris lydekkerianus | reverse complement strand
GCATGGGATCTTGTGCTGTGTCTGCCCCATTGATCCTTGGGGAGTTGATCTACTCTGATTATTCATATTGCCAGAGTTTTTCTGTTGATTTCACCTCATGATTGTTTTTCACCGTTGCCTCTGGCTGTCCTCAGAGTTGGGGAGGTGTCTTTCCAAGAGTAGACCCCAGCAGGGTGACTCTATTGTTTGTGGATCTTTGTAGAGAGTGACACTGTGTAGTTCCTCTCGGGCTGCTGTAGTTAGGGAGTTCTGGTTGTGGAAGCAGCTCTTGTGTGTGGCACACCTGAATCCCCAGCAACAGGGTGGGAGGTGGTGCGCATGGTTCTGGAAGTGCTTGGCACCCAGTGACTTTGGGCCAGAGAGACCAAGGCTCCAGCAGTCTCTGGCCAGGAGAAAGGCTCTGTGCAGAGGCAGGGAGGGTTCCAGAGGGCATGCGCCTATCAGAGTCCCTGGCCAGATGAGTGGGTTAGTGTGGAGGCTGGGAAGACACAGGAGGGAGGACACAGGGTTTCGCGGCTTCCGTAGTTCTTGGTCAGGGCATGCGCAGGCCTTGTGGGTGCGGGTCGTGGGTTGGTGGTCGCGGCACAGCTCTTATGGAGATCCAGGAGTTTGCGGTTGCTATGAGCTGTGACGTCACGGCACTCTACCCAGGGCAACATCCCAAGGCTCCAGTGTGCGAAAACTGGCTCACTCTGCCCCTAAGGATTAAGGCTGTAAGGCAGCTCAGTTCCTGCCTTTAGGCTGCTCAATCGCTAGGTTACTAGGTCCTGCCCCATCCTTGCTCTGGGACCCTGAGGGCGTAGCTTGCCGGGGCAGTTCTCTCACAATGGCTTTCTGCGCCTATCTCAGTGGCTCAGTCTGGGATCTCAGACAATGCCCAAACTTCTCTGCACTCCTGCTCAAGCTCTCCCCAAGGCAGTTGAACTGAATGCCAAGTCCAAAAACACCAAAACAGTTCACAGGTAAGGTCTTTCCGGTTTGCACTCTCACTGCTGCTTATACTTACAGTTGCCAGCTGGATTAGGTTGATCGAACACACGCAACCGCTTGCCAGTTTTCCACCATTTTTGTCCTCTTCTTGGGATCCAGAAGTCCCTTGCTGACTCTCTGTATCCTCAAAGGGATGATTATAGGCAGATCCCACCAGCCAGAGATGCCTGTAGTCTTATGTCCCCAGACTCTCACCATGCCCTGTTGCAGGGAAGCTGTTACTTGGCCGCCATCTTTAATCCATCGACTAAATGCATCTTGAAGGAGTACCCTTTTAGTGTACCCTGGGAACTAGTATTGCCCTGCTATCTGAAGTCATTAGCGAAAAAAAATTATCCCACTTATACCTATGGTTGTGTCCAAGGAATAGCTAAATAGCACATATGAAGAAAAATTATGAGTAATAGTAATAATAATAGCAAACTCTTACTTAGCACTTATGATGACAGTACTGTTTATGCACTTTAATACAGGCATTTCTACAGGTCCATGGGGGTAGGTACTATTATTAACATCACTTTGCAGATGAGTAGAGTGTAGGACAGAGAGTGAGTATTTCAACAGAGTCAACAACTTTATACATGGTGGAGTTGAGATTTGGATAAAGACGTTCTGGGCTGGAACTAATTTGCTTTTAGGGGACAGCTTTGGAGCTGAGTGAATTAGGCAGTTTATGTCTCTGTATAGGCAGAGGTGGGGAAAGTAGTGATGACTTGCACTTGGTGTGTATTCTGTTACGGTGTTCATGTGGCTGTTCATTGTGGGGGTTGCTGTCACTGATGCTGAAGTCCTAGCCCCACAGATGATGTTGGCTTCTCAGAGACAGTCTTGGGAAACAGGAGATAACACAACATACTCTCAGAGGTATTTCTGGCCAGATTCTCACATCCCCTGCTGATGTACAGCTGTGGCGATTACTGGCCACGCAGTCAGTTACTCCATATGCAAGAAGCTCTCTTTGCCAGCCCCATAGGGATTTTTATGCCCTGCTGGTCTTCACTTCTGACTCACTGTTCTGAGGATTTGATTCTGTGCCTGCGTCAAGTAATGGGCACAAAACAATCCTAGGCTATCCCTGAAAGGGTACTGAGACTAGACCAAGATGACCAGCTTCCCAAGGATGTCCCACAGCATTCTAGGCATAAGGCCTGTGTTTTCTCAACAGTGTTTTATGTGTGTTGCCACCAGTTCTCATTCTCTCCCTGTGGCTGGGTGGAGGGACAGGTACATGGCCTTAGGTGGCAAATCTGGAGCACCAGGGTTCAAATCCAAGTCACGGACTACCACACAGCTATGTGTATAGTGCTGAGAATGATGTGGTGGCAAGTGTCTCTCACAGCAGTGCTGCACCTGACCCATGCAGCTGACCACATTCTTTCAGGCTTCTGTGTTAGCATGGGGGGCCATTCTGCAACCAGAAGCCTTGAAATTCTTGGTGAAGTGAGGAAACATTAAGACAAGGAGAGATGTGCAGTAAGGGTCAGGAGCAGGAAAGGAGTGCTGTCAGGAGCTGGACATAGGGAAGTCACACTCACAGTAGTGAATAGGAGTGGAAGCCAGTTGGTTCACAGGGCTATCCAGACTGGAGTTAAGGAAGAGGACTGGGATATTTCTCCTCCAGTAGGCTGGGATTAAGTTGCTTACCTTAAGAGGTGAGCTGAGAAGGAGTACTTCTCACCCAAGAGAGGATGGAATTCCTGAGACTGCATTCACCCAGGTAGGTGTAGGATTCACGTCACCGCCAGCCATTAGTGCTTATGGGAACCTTGAGCCAAAAAATTACCATAAACACTGGTGACTCTCTATAGCCCTAATCACCCCTTAGGGGTACCTCTATAGTCACATATAGGTAGGAACTCACACAGATCTAGCTGAGGATGAGTTTGTGGACAAAATTCAAAGGCATGCAGGAAAATTATCACCATGACAAAGATAATCTATGGACCACAAGGGGAAAGATTCTATTCTAGGAACTAGAAATCATAAAAAAAAAAAATCTGAAAGGGACTTTAAAATAAGAATGTTTGAAGTGTAAGTGAAGGAATAGAGATCATAGCAAGATTAGGGCCTTATGAAAAAGAGTGGGGTAATTTGAAAAAGAAACAAAAAGAAATTCTAAATATTAAAAGTACAGCCATTGCCAGGCATTTAAATCTCATTAAGTATCTCATTAATGCTTCATGGGAGTCAGTGTAGGTAGCTTTATTCTTCATGTGTTATTTTTCAAAAGTCCTTTATTTTCTGACTTTGGAAGTAAGGCATATATATTGAAAGTCTGGAAAGTAGAGGAGAGTGTAAGGAAGAAATAATGATAACTTGTGAACCTGAACCTATTACTTAAGATAACTCTATTAATATTTTGGCATTTTCCCCTCAGGGGTGGGTATAGAATTTTACATTCTGGTTTTTTTTGTTAGAATTTGCAACTTTTATGTTTACCTGGATAGAACTGAAATGTACTTATTATTAGTAGTAAAGTATTTCAGGAATGGGGAAGAAAGTATCCGATGAACTTAATACTATTATGAAACCAATATATCATCACCTACACATTCATACGAATGATAAAACACAACTGTAGTCCAGAAAGAAGGAGGGAAGAAGAGGGAGGGCAGAGGGGAGGATGGAGGAGGGTGAGTATCTGGTGGGACCTCCCCTATTGTGCACAATTCAATGGTGCATTTCAAAACTACTAAGAGTATAGTATTAATGTCTTATTACAACAAATGAGTGAGATGATGGCTATGCTAATCAGTCTGATTTAAGCATTCTACATTGTATATCAAATCAGCACATAATTGTACACAGTTATGATTCAGTTAAAAAAGAAAGAAAAACCCTAGGGGGTTCCATTGAGATTCTATTAGGGCTTACCAAAAGTATCCTAATTTAGTACAGACACTTGGACACCAGTGCCCTCTTGGTATATGGGAGCCAGGTGACAGGGCTGCACCGCTGTATCTTTTTCTGTAGGGATTTTCTTACTCTAAATAGCTACCCAGGGCTGTCAGCCTTTTGTATACCCAGTGACCAGACGAGACAAGTATGGCTAGTCAAAGCCACCCATCAAGTATTCTTACTAACCAGTGAAAGTAAGGCCCAGCAACAGTTATGTCCATTAAAGTTGAGGCTTATGAGTGGCAAATTACTGCTTTAAGAGTATGAAAGGTATGGCAGACTCAAGACTGAGCTTGGATAGCTGCTGGATAGCTTTAACGACATCTCATTCTGTGATAGCTTTGTTTATGTGCCAAGAGTCTGAGACCTTCATGCCAGATGGACTGTCACTGCCTTTACCCCCAAGAAGGCCAGCATACCAGTTATCTCCCTAAAGGAATAGCTTCCTATCGCCAGACGAGCTAGGAACTATTAGCCAGGGGTTTTGGCCTGAACAAGACTTGCTGAATTAAATGGAAAGAGAAAATTGTAACACAAAAACTGGGGTAACTTGCAGAATTCCCAGGATGGCTGGTGTCTGAAGTTTCTGAGGCCATACCACAAATCTACCTGGTGAGGACATTCAGCCTTCACTATTGAGCACTAACTGCTGTGCTACTGATAGGTAGCACTTCCCAAGGCACGATCTTCTTGTAACTGTCAGAAGATTACCTGCAGTCTTTTGTTATGTTGGCTTCTATTCCAAGTCTGGGAAGTATTCAGTCGATGAAGCTTGGATCCAGGTGTCTTTCCCTCTCTACCTGGAAAGTAGCTCCAGGACACCACTCTCATTGTGTACAGGAGAGCCCCACATCTCTCCCTGCTGAGCCTGCAGGAGGCCAAGCCCCAAAGCCCTGGACTTGGGATCCGTCCGTCTTCCCACACCTTGTAGAGTTTCAGCCCCTGCCCCAGACACCTGCACCCACAGTGGAGTCCCAAATACCTGAGTGCAGGACCCTGTACTCCCTGCCAAGTCATGTTGGTTTCTGTGAAAATGTCGTTTCTGTCACCATAATGGCTTACTACATGCTGATTTTAAGAAAATTTTTGAACTATGAACCTTGTTCTATATCATAATTAAATGTTCTTCGAAAATATATTTACTGGCTCTATAGTCTTCCATTGTCTTGCTCTGCCGTACTTTATTTCTCTTGATGAGTGTGTGCATTATATACAAGATCACCTACTTTAATCACAGTATGATAAACATCTATATTTCAGAATATTCTGTAGAACAAATAACCAGAAATGAGATGATTTGATGGATGGGTGAGCACTTATATAATAGAACCTCCCTAGTTGACCACTTCCCTACATTGACCACCTCCTTAAGTTGATTAAGTTGATCTAATTTTCATAGACTAAACATGCACCACATGTATATATCAGTACAGTACGCTTAGTTCCTTATTTGACCACCTCTGTATGTTGACCAGGTTGTTAGTACCTTGAGTAGTCAGCTCATAGAGGTTCTACTCTATTTGGGGGGGGGGGGGGTAAGAGGGGACAGGCATATGCAAACATTTTTTATCCTTGTTATAGCATAAGGAATTTGTCTGGTCTTTGCCCCAGGTTCTGGGATGGAGCATCTAAAACCCTTGGATTTCCCAAGTTATAGGAGGGTTATTTATAATGGGCCCTTGGACCACACCTGGGTTTGTGATAAGGGGGTGACTTAGGACGGGTACTGGTGATGCCCCAAAAGATAAACCATTTGATTAGAGGCTTGGGGCTTTCAGCCGTGTGATACCAGCCTGACCTCCTGACTTCTGGGCAGGAGAAGTTGACTAGAGGTTGAGTTCATTCTCATGGCTAGTAATTTAATCACCTGTTCCTATTCATTGAAACCCCAATAAAAACTCTGGACCCTGAGGCTTGAAGATCTTCCTGATTGGTGAACATGTTAATGTGGTCAGAGGGTGACATTCCCTGACTCTATAGCATGGGGCTCTGAGGCTCTGCCTCCAGGACCCTCCCAAGGCCTAGTCCTGTGTTATCTTTTCATTTGGCTAGTCCTCATTAATAAAACTATAATGCTAAGTATACCACTTACTGAGTTCTGTGAGTTGTTCTAGTGAATTATCTAACTTGAGGAAGTTGTGGGAACCCCTGTCTCCAGCCAGATTTGTAGCCAGTTGGTCAGAAGTGAGGTGGCCTGGAGACCCCTGAACTCGTGAGTGGTGTCTGAAGTGGAAGCAGTCTTAATGGGCACCATACTCCTAACATGTGGTCTGACATTAACTCCAGGAGCTTGGCATCAGAAATCAGAACTGAATTATACTACACAGTTTGTGATACATGCCACCAATTACTCTCTAAAGTTTATGTACAAAATTACACTTTTATTAGTAGACTAAAAGACTGAAAGGTTAAGTGATCGTGACCTCTCTGGGCCTCCATATCTTCACCAATGAAATGGAAAATTTACCAACAATAATACAGGGTATTGTGTGATCATCTTTATAAAGTGTGTAGACCACTGTGTTGCCCACAGAAAGCAGTCATGAGATGTCATGCACATGTGTGTGTGTCAAAGATCAGAAAATCAAGCTTTAGGAAAAAGGAAAGAAGCAATCATTTGAAATAACATTAGAGATGTCAAAATGGAATTATTTTTTGTGTTTTATAAACCTCATTGTCTTAATAGGTTGGTTTACCCCTTCTATGTTTTTTATTACACATTTGGTCCTTTGTCATATGTTCTGTTCTTTAAGAATGTTTTCTGCGCTTTCTTGTTCTCTACTTTGTTTCTGTTCTTTTCTATGGGATCTTCCCTCTCCTCTCTTTTAATTGGTGTTGGTCTCTACAGTGTTGTTTGTTTTTTTTTAGACAGAGCCTCAAGCTGTCACTCTGGGTAGAGTGCTGGGGCATCACAGCTCACAGCAACCTCCAACTCCTGGGCTCAAGCGATTCTCCTGCCTCCACCTTCCAAATAGCTGGGACTACAGATGCCTGCCACAACGCCCAGCTATTTTTTGGTTGCAGCCATCATTGTTGTTTGGTGGGCCCGGGCTGGATTTGAACCTGCCAGCTCAGGTGTATGTGGCTGGCGCCTTAGACACTTGAGCTGCAGGTGCCGAGCCATGTTTTTTGTTTTTACCTTCTAGCTAATAATTGTTCTTGCAGTGGTTAGTTTTCAATGCAATGAACCTGCTTACTCCCGGATTTCCTAAGCTGCTGACTTGAAGAATGAAGCCCTGCGCTATGACTGCTCCTTCTCCTTCTGTCTTTAGTTATTCTGCTTCAGAGTTACTTTCTCATTCAGTTTTAGTGAAATCATCTTCATTGTATGTATCTGTTCTTTTAAGCAGGATAATAAATTCAACTGGCATATAAGAGGCACAGAATTCTAATAGAAGAATAAATATCATAGGTTTTTGGACTTAATTCTATAGGTTGTCCCAGAGGTCATCCATGAAGTCTCCATACATAGGGAGAATGGGAAATTGTAACTAAATGTATCTTCATTTACAAAATATTCATTACAGCAGTTTACAAGGAGGTGGTCAACACAGTATTTTGTAAAAGTTTGTAAAGTTCGTTTTGTAAATAAAAGTCCATTTACATGTACTTATGTATGGTGACTTCAGGGGAGACCTTTAAATGGCTTCTGTGGTCACCCTCAGCTATTTTCATGCATGCTTCTTCATCCCTAGGTTCTTACTTGGATTCATTTTTTTATTGTTAGATCTGCGTTGAAGGAGATTTTGTGTATTTTAATAAAACATTTTGAACATACCCCAGATAGAACGAACCAGCCTGTGCCTATCAGACAGATTGAACAGTTAATCCGACTTTGCCATGTGTTTTCATCTATCTCCCCTGTAGTTATTTATGTACAGGTTTTATATTAGTATTGAGTACATTGGATCTTGTTTTCCCCAATTTTCTTTTTTTAATGAGACAGAGCCTCAAGCTGTCACCCTGGGTGGAGTGCTGTGACATCACAGCTCACAGCAACCTCCAACTCCTAGGCTCAAACGATTCTCCTGCCTCCGCCTCCCAAGTAGCTGGGACTACAGGTGCCTGCCACGATGCCTGGCTATTTTTTGGTTGCAGTCATCATTGTAGTTTGGTGGGCCCGGGCTGGATTCGAACCCGCCAGCTCAGATGTATGTGGCTGGTGCTTAACCGCTTGAGCCATAGGCGCCGAGCTTGTTTTCCCCAATTTTCTTGAAAAATTATCTTCAAACATGGTTCCTCACTCCCAACCCCCAGAAGGATATAAGAACATATATATCTCCAGGTCCTTGTTACTGGTGAGGAGCTCGAAGGGGTCAGAGAGATAAAGTGGCCTCCTCAGGTAAGACCCTAGTGTTGGGATTTGAATCCACACCTCTTTTAGTGAGATTTGTTTTTTATGCACTATGTTCAACTATCTGGGCATGCTTATCCCTAGTAGGATGAAGCATCTAATTTCAGCCTAAAGCTTTGCCCCAGGGACATAGGGGCTGAAGCTAGGAGAGGCACATGGGAGATGGGCGCTGCTCTAGGAGTCTTCCCACCAGCCCAGGGCAGATCTCTGGAAGACAGAGCTGGATACCACTGTGAGGCCAATGTGGTTTCTTCTTTGGTTTTATGTCTGTTCTTAGGAGCTGCTTCTGGTACAGGGGCCAGGGCAGTGGCAAGGCCCCTCCAGTGAGGACACATGGCTACAGGGCATTCTGAAAGGTTACCGAGGATAAAGCCTTTGGGAGCTTGGCTCTGCCGGAGCTGTGTGTTTGGAGCCTGTGAATTGACTTCTCTGGGTTTCACCTTTGGAAGATAGAATTACAGTGTTTACCTTACAGGTTGTGAAGATGATGTAAATGCAGGTGTGTGCATCTCCAGCACAGTGCCTGGCACTGAGTGGTTGTCAAGCTTAGCGTCATTTCCCTCTGCCAGGGAAGGAGTTCTTAGGTTGAAAGTCAGCCCCAGCCACCTCGCTGTTTCTCCCACACCACCCCCTGGCCCCAAGACCTCCCCCATATCCCTTTCCTCTCTCCCCTGATGGGGGTGGCTGGCCATCCAGTTTTTACAAGGCTGGGCTTCAGAGCCGAGAGAGCCCTTGCTTTGAGCCCCTGCAGGCTTTGGAGAGAAGGAAAGGGCACTGCTGAGTACTCGCCCTGCGTCCTCTTGTCTCCTCACTGGGTCTGGTTTGATGATACTTAGAGGAGAGTGCTGAGCACATGGGAAGGTGCCTCACTTTCTTCTCAGAGTGTTACACATCATTTCTAGTTTCAGTTCAAGGGACTCAATTGTTCTGACTCTTTGGAAATGTAGGAATATTAGGGCAAGAGCTCGGGGACCATGGAAATGCTTGTTGCCAAAGAGTATACTGAGAACACAGAGGAAATGTTTTGTGGTTCTGTTAGATGACTAGGAGTAAACATTTATTTCACCTTGAAGGAAATGAGTGCCACGGAGAGGCCCAGGGCCCAAGAGCTGGACAGAGCCAGACAGCCATGCAGTGAGCCACGTAAGGCAGGACATCAGGGCCAATTGGGTTAGAAAGGGCCTGATAAATTGTGTCCCTCACAAGGACCTGGCGTTTTCTGTTCCTTGGGTGGGCCACATGTGCTCGGCTCTTGAGAAGATTGGGAACAGCTGTCCTGAGTTGTTGCCATTGACTCATATCTGGTCCGTGGGCCAGCGGCTGGTGCCTTTGGTCATTCCGTCCTTTTTTAACAAAGCTTGAGGTGATTTGGCCGTCTCCCCAAAGGTCCTAAGGAACTGCATGCTCAGCATCCTCTGTGCACTGCTGGCAGCCAGGGCTTCTGTAGCCTCCTGCTGTGTCCTCTGCCCAGAACCGCCTCTTCCCATAGCTTTGTGGCCTGCACCCTCCCTTCGGTTGCTGAATTCCCCTCTTCTATGCTTGCTTAGCAGAAACTTCTCATTTTACTTTTACATGCTTCACCATATTGATGCGGTCTCTGTAGGCATGTGTCTCCCCCAGCAGACTGTGAGCTCCTTGAGGGCAGGGGCCCAGTCTAGGGACCGCCCTGCATATATACAGAGCAGCACAGAACTAACCCTTTATTCTGTGCCTGTTACCAGTCTGGTGCTTGGGTAGCTAATTTGCGAGAACTGTATGAGGCATCTTAGGAAATTAATGGTGGGGAGGGAGAGTGCCCTCAAGGTGGTGATCCTTGCCTGGGATACCAGCTGCCCATCACCCCCAGCAGGGGCCTCCCTGCCCTGGCCTGTCTCAGATGCAGCCTGTCCTGGTTGCTCCAGGGGGCTTGCAGGATGAGGTGGGCTCTCCAGGCTGCTTCACAGTGAAATGTGTTCTTGCTGCTCCTTCTGCAATGTGACGGGCCATGCCTTCCTCAGTCCCTCTGCCTCCATCCAGAAAAATGTCTCATTGTATCTTGAACTCATTTACATTGCTTGCTTCAATGGCCTCACTTGGCAGCTGAGCACTTATGCTAATTCCACCCTTTTCATGAAGGAATTCTGCTGATTTTACTTACTTTTTATGGTAAATTCCTCCCCTACCCCTTTCTTTCTTTCTTTCCCTTCCTTTTCTTTTTTTCTTTCTCTCTCTTTCTCTCTTGCTCTCCTAGTAAATAGTTTCTTTTTATAATTTTTAAACTTTTTTTTTTTTTTTTTTAAAGTAAATAGTTTAAGTCCACTCTCTTAGACCCTGTACCTAGGATGCTTCACTGACAGGCCTGAGTCAGACTCAGAGCTGGACGGCTCTTGCTCTTCCAGCACATCCAGCAGGGAGATAGTCAAGAATGTCCTGCGTGGTTTCTCTGATCCAGGAGAGGGGTCCTCTGTAGCCCAGGGACCCATTTCTACAGGGCATGTTTATGTCTGAGGCCATGGTGACAACTGTTGTTTTCAGAACCTAGTTCGACAATTGGTGAGAGTGGTGCTGCCTCAGGTGCCTTGTGAGGTTGGACCCTGTTCCCATGATAGAGGAGGCCGGTGTCTGGGCCAGGGAAGTATTAAGACTCAGTTTAAGTCCTAGTTTTGTCTTTCCTGGCAGTGTGACCTTGCATGAGAGTTTCTTTATCACCCTGAGCTCACTTCATCTGTAAAGTAGACATGTGAGGACCTATCCTCTCTCATTTAGGTTGCTTTGGGTCCTCTCTGAGTAGATATAGTCCTTGGGGGCCCCGGGGGCCACCCGATCTATGATGTATGATCCTGTCCTTGGCATATATATATATATATATATATATATTTAGTATCTATTGTATATATATTTGTGTATATATAGTACATATTGTATATATATATATATTTGTTCAGAAACAGAAAAAAAGAGAAAACTTGAGTGAGTAAGGTAGACATGCCAAGGACAGGATCATACATCATATATATTGTGTGTATACACACACACACACACATATATATCTTTTTTGAGTGTTCATTGTCACCACTGAGGAATATGGAGGAGATGTTCTAAGGAATTTAAGTTCTCTTTGGCCTCTCAGTGCTTCTATGGGCTCTGTAAGCATTTATTGAGCACCTGCTCTGTGCTTCTGGGTGCAGGGGATTCTGTAGGAAAAGGCAGTACAGGGCCCTGTTCCAGTGGGGAGGCCTCAGGGACAGGGAAATCACCAAGCAGTGCTGTCTGGGTTCAGTGTGGAGACCTCAGGGAGTGCCCACTTCATCCAGACCAGGAAGAGCCTGGAAAATACCCAATAGGTGATGTCCAAGTTTAAATTTGAAGGGTAAGGTGCCAGGCAAAGGGACAGGGTAGGAAGAATACTTCAGGTGCATGTACATGGCCAAGGCCCTGGGGTGACACAGAACATGGCTGAGCATCAGTCTGAGAGAAGTTCGCTGGGCTGGAGTGTGAGGGGATGGGAGTGGTGGGTGTGGGGCTGGAGAGGTCAGGTGGCACAGGGGAGGTCCGACCCCTGCTGCCCTTGTTCCTCAGGGAGGCTTGCCCTCCTGTGACCCTCGCTGTCTTCTCCACAGAGGGTAACATAGCATTTTAAGAAATCGAGGCCCTGGGCTAAGAGCACCTGGCATCTGATTCTGCCCCTGACACATTAGCTCTTTGGCTTGGGGCAAGCAGTATTTGTGGTTCATCTGCAAAACAGGGCTGTTGGTTCCAGCACCTGCATCCCAGTACTGAATTCAATGAACTCCTGTGTGAAAAGGCTTAGAACAGTGCCCAGCTCGTAGTAAATACTGAGTCAAATATTTGCTATAAAGACAATGTGCATTTCTTATGGATGGGGCTTTTGTCAAGACTTGGTGAGGATAATTCTGTCATAGAGGAAATTCTAGCCTGGTATCTCTGAGGTTTCCCTACTTCATTTATCCAGGGAAGTCATTGTGTTAGGTTATTTTTTGACTTTCTACCTACTAGGGTTATATTGAGACTCAGTATAGAAATCTGTGCTTGAAGCTGTAGGAAAAAAAAAAAAAACAAACCACCTAGAGAGAAAATATGTCAGACACGGTTCAGTGCTTCTACACACATGAATTCCTTCAGTCTTCGTGAAGTAGTCTTGTGAAGTAGGCACTGGTTCTTTCATTCCTGTCTTGACACATAAGTGTCCTGCAACACTTTTACTGGGTCCAGAGTGTTGAGTGATTCTTGGGGTGGGCCTTGTACCACCCCCTCATCGGCACTGGGAGAAATTGGAGCTGTGGAGAACGTGCTCTCCTGGTGGCCCAGTTGGAGAGCCAGGGTCTGAGCTGAGCTTTTTCTGCTCCCCAGGCCTGTGTCGGACTTGTGCCATCAGAAAGCCTACTGACCTTTTCTTCCAGGAAGACCCTTCCTAGTACCTCCCCACCTCCGTCAAGGACAGATGTGGCTCACAGGAGCAGGGGAGGATTGGACTGTCAGCTTGACTCTTTGCCAGCTCAGGATACTGATTCTGGAGCACTCTTCTGACTCAAATAGGAAGAGGCCAAAGAAGCTGGGTGTTTATCCCGTTTCTTCCAACTTTCCTTTCTAGAGAGAACTCCAGAGATCTCACACAGTGGAACTGCAGGCCAGTCTTGGCCCATGGACATGTTTTGTTTGGGCCATACTATTTAAACTTTTTTTTTTTTTTTGAATTGGTTGTCAACATTTAAAAATTGGCAGATTTTATGTAATGGTCCAGATTTTTGGCTTCTCTTGAAAAATCAGAAGATTTGGCAATTCCAGGCCTACATTCCTGTCTGGCCATGGTGGGCTGGAGCTGAGGAGAGATTGTCCCCTCCAGATGGAGCTCAGGAATTTCCATTTCTGTGTCTGGCACTTTGGCGTATGCCCAGCTCATGTGAGGTGCCCAAAGGCCTCACTTCCTTTGTTTTAGGACAGGGTTTTGTCAGATACTAGAATTTGTCCTGGAGATGGAAACTCAGGTCTAGGAATACTAGTAATTATGACTTTCATGGTGAAACACCTGCTGTGTTCCAGATCTTAGTGAGGTTTGTAAGCATTATCTGTGAGCCTCACAGTTCCCTGCCAATAAGATGTGATCCCAGTTTTACAGGTGGAAGAGACTAAGGCTCAGAGAGTTAAAGGCAACTGGGCAGATCTCACCCAGCATGCAGACAGAGGAAGCTGAAGTGGAATCCAGCATGTTCCATGCAAAGCCTGTCTCCCTGCACTCCCACTCTGATGTAGCCTGTACATCTGCATAGAGAGGAAAGGTTCCTGGGGAAGTTTCCTCTGGGTGTCCCATGGGCATTACAGAGTGCTATTTTCAAGAGAAGTCCTCCTGAGTGGCCCTTTAGGGAGGTGGCTTGGAACAGAAATGCGCCTCAGATCAGTCAGAGCCAAGTTTGGTTCCTAGCTGTAGGGTTGTACTTTCCGCTCCTCTCGTGCCTCTCTGCCCCTCTCTCCTTTCCCTCCCTCCTCCTTGCCTTTGCTCCTTCAGTCCCTGGACACTTTCTTTGTGCTGAGCTCTGTTTCTGACTTTTCTGAGCCTCAGATTTTTCATACCAGGAAGAGCTGTTGTCTGGCACTGTGGCCAGCCAAGTCGAGGCCTTAGATAATTGCCAGCCATTGTTATGAATGATGAGGCTGTCTTGCACATTTTCACCATGGAAATCACATGGATAGGACCTCCAAATTACAGAGTTTTCTTGAAAAATATTAACTTAAAAAAATCATTTTCTCTATGTTACCATGATAAAAGAAGTGGGAAGACCAGGTCTCCATAACTCTGGTCCTCCTGTTGCTATAGATCGTGGACTGTCTGAGCTGGAAGCATCTTATAACTTTTCAAAGATCAATAGTACTTGTCTCTCCATTTTGTAGATGAGGAACAGGCTCAGAGAGTCCTGGCATTTTGTGAAAGATCACACAGGTGGGAAGTAGAGCAGGGATTCAGAGGAGAGCTGACTTTCCTCAAAGCTTGTGTTCTTACCCCTTTACTTTGGGGCCTGATTACAATCTCTTCTCAGGATCTGAGGCATCTGAGAGTGTCTACCCTGGTGACCATGTGACAAATGATCCAGTCATTTTCTGTCCCCTGTAAACTCCTTTTACTCCTGAATGGTCAGCGAATCTGATTCCGATCCATGCTCAGGTGTCCACCCCTGAACTAGAGAACTGTGAGAGGCCTCATGACACTGGGCAGGGTCTCTTCCCAGGCGGGTTTATGTTTGGGCCTCAGACACCACTGATGGTGAAGTGTACTCAGGTTTTCTTCATAATTCACATTCTCATGCCTACCTCTTTCTTTTTTGTCCAAAAGAAGTCTGTGTATCCATATTTGGTGATTTGTCTCTCTCTTCCCCTCCTACCCACCCCTCCCCACCCCAAGGAGTCTGCCAAAATCCCATGTAATTCATATCATCTCCCAAGCTGTTATAGTATATGAGGGCAGAGGATAATTTAGTTATTTTTGAATAAAGATTCTGAGCAAAAGTAAAAAAGGTGATGGTGGGGGGTAGTTTTCATACTCACTGCATGAAATAGACAATATTTCCTGAAACAGGAGATATGAACCTCAAAGAATTTAAAATAAAACATTCATTTTATTATTTAAAGAAGGAAAACGAGAAAAAAAAGTAGAATAGTCAGTCTTTTTATCCTAAGTACAGATGAAATTGATTAAACCTTAAAGACTGGCCTCCGCACACCCGGTTTATTAATTGAAGAATTTCCTCTTACCCAGAATGGGAAGTTCACATTAAAATCGAGCTTGCCCTGAGTGGTAGTGACACTTGAGAACTGAACATTTTCCACAATCCTATTTTCTCTTCGGTGCTAGAGGAAATCCTAAAATGGTTAAAAGAGGGGAAGGGGATGGGGGTGGTGGTGAAGAGAGCAGAAACCATACATTTTAAGGAAGCCTTCTTTCATTTCCTTGTAAAGCATGAAATCAAATTACAGCTCATGGCCCACAATTATTTTATTTCTACATTTCACATTCCATTTTCTATTCCTTTTCACTACTCTTGAACAGGAATTGTACTTTTGTACAAAGTCAGCTAAAAAGATTACCCCAGATAGACTATAATACAGTAGCTTAAAGAAGTAAAAAGACAAAACTCCCTGGTTAGATTGGGAGCCCTTTGGCCCTGCACAGCCTACATGTCTGCTTCCATCTGGAAGGAGGCGTCAGTGACCATCGCCCTTTTTGGCCCATTGGTCCTGACGAGGGCTTGGAAACTTCGGCTCTTTGCCTCTAATCCTCCTGAGAAAGGGAGATGTGAGGGGCGTCTACCCTGGTGGACCCCTCCTCATTCCTGGAGATCCAGAGATTGTACTGGTTGCTGCCCGGCACATGATTAATACTCTGTCTTAGCAAGGTCAGAAGGTCATACCTTTTCCAGTCCTCATCTAGTCCCTCATCTTTCCCTAACTCTTGTTGACCCTGTCTAGCAGAGAAAGCAGGCCACATTACCCACTTACCAACTGATGACATTTAATCATGGTGTTTTATTTATCTTTATTTTTGATTTTTACTTATGGCAAGTTTAATGGTGTTACATTTATTGTCATGTAAAATTCTTTTTAATACAAACACATTTGAGTTCAAAAAAAATGATTCAATTTAAAAAATATATCAGTAAATAACAGTAAAAGTAGTGGCCATGGTCATTGCAGAAATCATTAAGGTGATGCATAGATGGGGTACCCTGCTTTGATTCACTTCCTCCCTGAAGTGGAGCCAGCTATTTTGAAAACTTCCAGCCAAAGAGCTCTTTAATCATGTCTACAGTTATCTAGTTTATATCTTTAGTAGCCTTTCCTCTTAGGAAGTTCTCTTACAGATCTGCTGGAGCTCCTTCATGCTTCTGTTGCAGATGACCTCTGACATTGCTCATCTCCTTAACTCCTCCTCCTTCAGCATGGTGGCAGGCGTGCAGGCTCTTGGACACTGAGTGTGGACAGCATACCTCCCGGTTCTAGGCCAGTCCTCTTGTTTGCTACCTGCGGGCAAGTCACTTCCAAGTCTCAGCCTCTTTGCTTGTATGGTATGAATAGTAACAGTAAATGTTTCCTTCCTGCCTGGCATATCCTTAGGAACTCAATAAATATTAAAATTCTCTTTCCTACTTCCCTTTCTCCCTGACTTACAATCTTATATTTTGTTTTCATTTTTAAACTTCTTATTTTGAATAATTTCAAACTTAAAAGTTATAAGAACAGTGCAGAGAACTCTGCATACCTTTCACCCTTTACTTGTCTTTTTGAGGATCTTCACAGGTTATCTGTGAAGGTTTTGGTGCAAGCAGACTTAAGAGTTTTGGGAGTTGCTTCCTAGTAAGCCTGACTATGGCTGACTGTGCTGTGAAGATGGTTCCATGGTTTCTCCACTGGTCTTGTAGAAAGATGAAACTTCATTAACAGAATATTTTTATGTCCACCTAACAGACATACCTGGGTACCTGCCTCTATCATCTTCTGCCCTTATTTTTTTTGGATTGTCTTAACTTGTAGCATCAAAGGCAGCTTGTCAGCAAAAGTTTCCTAACAGGGGAGGTGCAGATCTAGAGTGGCATCTAAGAAGACTTTATGTGTTTGTAGATATGACCTTAGGGATGTTGACCTCAGGATCTTTAGATCATTCTGATTACATTAGAAGTCTCTGGTGGGTGCTGGGAGCTCTTGATGTTATAAGCTCAGTGCCTGCAAGCAATAGTATCTGGCTAGAATTTAATGACAGTGTTCTTTTTTTTTTTTTTTTTTTAACACATATAAACCTCTTACTTATGGTATATGATACTGGTTTTCCAGTGATATAAAGCTTTACTTACAAAAATTAATTGCTCTCGAGTCAGTAATACATGCACATGTTCAAAATTTTAAAGGAGTAAGAATATATACAGTAAAAAGTGAATCTTCCTCCTGTTCCTTCCCCTGCTCGCCTGGTTTACTTCTTTGGAAGCAGTGGCCAGTTGCATCTAAAACTTTCAGAGAATTTTGGATCAGTGATGTCAGTGTATACTTTGTCCTGCAAACTCTGTGGAAGTGGCAGTGGGCAGTACGCTGTACACTCAGTGCAGTGTTCTTCCTTGGCAAAGCCCCACTCAGTGAGTATAGCGCTAATGTGTGTTTCTGAATAGCTGTGTAACATTCCGTATTATGGATATACCGTGGTTTAAACTGCTGCTTTCCAGACCAGCGTCTGATTCTGAGCTTTTGCTATTTCAGACTTGCAACAATGTCCATGTGTTATATGTGTCCCATATGTTGGTGGGACACTGCCTGGTCACAGGGTTGCACTTGCACTTTTGATGGCCATTGCAGACTGGCCTCTAAAGAGGTTTGGCCAATACACACCTCTATCAGTGACAGATAAGGTTGTCCGTTTTCCTTGCCCTCAGCAGCAAGCATGTATTATCAAATGTTTTAGGGGGCAACTTAGCCTTCTGGGTAACAGCTTGGCCTCTGGAGCAACAAAGCCCGACCTTCAATTCTAGCTCCTTGTCCGTCTAGTTCTGTGACCTGTGATCTAATTTTCTCACCTATAAATGGGAGCGTCATAAAGTGTCAGGAGTGACCCCCCTAGTCAGTCCATGTGAATGTTAGTGCCAGTCAGGGTGAGTACTTAAGGTCACATTAGCTCTTTTATTATGATCAGTATTGTTTTGTCAATCCAGTAGGTGAAATACTGAATTCCAATGTACAGTAATTTTAATTTGCAATTTTTTGTTATTGGGGAGACAGAATGTCTTATTGCATGTTTGAGCAATTTATATTTCATCTCTTTATTCCGCTGCTTACCTCTCACTTCATCTCCTTCCTCCTCCCACACACAGGCAAGGTCTTTGCACTGGCCCCTCCCCTGCCTGCCCACTTCCTCTCCCGAGTCTCTGCTCAGACATTCCTCCTCATCCAGCCCTCCTTGGACAACCCATTTAAAGTTGTGAGCTGCCTGTTTCTCCTCATGACACTTACCTTTGAACCTACTATGAAATTCTCTTATGTTTAGTGTTTGCTTTTTGCTTTACGTCACTGGATGGTGAGTTCCTGGTTGTAAGGGGTAGGGATAGTCCTCTGACCACTCACATGTGCCAAGCACCACCCCTGGCTCAGTGAGTGAGCACAGTAACTGTGCTGTGTATGAACTAGCTGTTGAGTCATTTATGCTTTTTATTGGGTTGTTGCAATTTTTATTAATTTGACTATATTCACTTTGAAATATTAAGGAAAACAGTCCTTGGTGTACATTTTAAGCTTCTCTTTCCAGTCTTTGGACTTTATTGTATTTTTCCAGTCAGAGATATTTGATCATTTTGCTGTCAGATTTGCCAGTTTCCTGTTTTTTTCTTTTATGTTTATATCTTACCTAGGTATTTTTTTACTTTTAAGATTATAAAAAAAATTTCTGCACATTTTTCCAGTACATTTTTTGTTTTATATTTTTATGTATGAAAATTTGCTCTATTTGGAATTTATTTTGGTATAATGTACAAGGTAGAAACCAGCTTTATTTATTTATTTTTAATTTTTTTAAATTGTTAAATCATAACTGTGTACATTAGTGCAATCGCCTGTATCCATTCTGAGATGCACCATAGATGTGGCCCCACCCATTACCCTCCCTCCACCAACACCTCCCCCCTCCATTCCCCTTCCTTGGCCCTTTCCCATAGTCTTGTGCTATAGTTGGGTTATAGCCTTCATGTGAAAGCTATAATTTAGCTCCATAGTAGGGCTGAGTACATTGGATACTTTTTCTTCCATTCCTGAGATGCTATGCTAAGAACCAGCTTTATTTTTATCTCTGGTTACCCCTTGTCCCTGTGTCACAGTTGTCTGGATGTTCCATTTACAGATGTAGACTTGGGGAAGAAGAGCTCCCACCCGAGGTCTCTCGGCCAGCAGATGTACTTGCCTGCTGCACTGCTCCTCTCTTTTAGCTCTGTGGGGGTTGCGCCCTGAATCTGTAGCATTGATTGTGTTTTGACTTTTCTTCTTTTCGGCGGGGTCCACCACCTCTAAGGTCTCCTGTGCACAGCTGTTTTTCTCCCTCAATCTCGCTCACAGACTCTGTGTTGTCCCTCCTGCTCCTTCACTGTGGATAAGGCTCTTGGTGTTCTCCTTGGGGCTTCTTGAGATGCTGTAGATGTCTCCTTTTGCTTGCTGCTGCAGGGCTGTCCCTCAGGCTGTAGTTTGCCTTTGTACTGTGTTCTCCTTCCATTCCATCTTCAGGGCCTTCTACCTGCTCTTGAGGTGTCCTAGGGTTCTCAGAGGACTCAGAAACACAGGACTCTGGCAATAGAAAAAGCGGGAAGTTTGAACTCAACCAGATCATGGTTCTATCCCTGACTCTACTGTGCTGCCTGACCTTAGATTTCCCGTCATGAAAATGGGAGAGTTCTCCACATGGGCTTGTGGTGAGCCTCAGAGCACATGTCTATGTCATAAGAGCAAATGTCTCTCAGGAGCCAGAATGGGATATGAGGCAATAGGGAGTTGTGGGAACTAGGGTAACATTGGGAGTGCTCTTTGGCTATGTTGGATACTGGCCCAACCTTGCCACATTTGCTAATTCATAAAGACTTTTATGTGATGGCTCTTGAATTACAAATGTTAGAAGTGCATTCATATTCTCATAGGCATTGTGTGGGATAAACAGTGCTCATTCCAGAGGCTGACACATCTTTAAGTTGTCACTTTGCAATCAGTAATATGAAATCCTGAACCTACCGCTTGGCTCTAATCCAGCCTTCAATCTGCAGTGGCTGCTATTTGGATTTTGGCTGGTGCTTTTGGGCTTCTTGTTGCTCAGGCAACATACCGGTCCCACTCCAGGGGTCCTCAGACTTTTTAAACAGGAGGCCAGTTCACTGTCCCTCAGACCATTGGAGGGCCAGCCTATAGTTTAACAAAAACAAAACCATGAACAAATTCCTATGCACACTGTGCATATCTTATTTTGAAGTAAAAAAAACAAAATGGGAACAAATACAATCACACCGCCGCGTGTGGCCTGCGGGCCGCACTTTGAGGACCCCTGTGACTAGACTTGGGTCAGCTCCATTCCCACTTGTTATTTCTGGTACTTGGTTGGAATGCCTAGAAGTTCTTCTTCTGGTCCATGTGGTACTGTGTGTCCTTTACCTAGAGAATAGGAAGCTGGGGTTTCACTGTGAGTATGTTGTGGGACCTGGACAGAAGGTGTCCAGTCCTGCCTGCCCGGCTGTTCCTGCTCAGGGGTCCCCCTCCCTGGGTTCAGCCAGGATGTTTGTGAAGGAGCCCACCTTACAGGGTGGTTTATACCATAAGGATTTCCTACCCAGTGGTAGAAACAGTGCTGTAGGCTGTTGGCTGGCCCTTACCAGGGACCCCATGAGGAGCCAGCTCCTGGGTTCTGCTGGAATTGGGGAGGTACTGTTAGTATTCCTCTGTGTTGTGGTTAATACTCTTCCTCTTCCTCCTGTGAAGAGCACGTCTTTTGGGTATATGTGAATCATAAGGTAAGGAGCTGGCCACTTCTTGAGCTGTTATTGTGCTTGGCATTTTAATTTTTTTTTTTTTTTTTTAAGTTTTTTGAGACAGAGCCTCAAGCTGTCACCCTGGGTAGAGTGCTGTGGCATCACAGCTCACAGCAACCTCCATCTCCTGGGCTCAAGAGATTCTCCTGCCTCAGTCTTCCAAGTAGCTGGGACTACAGGTGCCTGCCATAATGCCCAGCTATTTTTTTGGTTGCAGCCATCATTGTTGTTTGGCAGGCCTGGGCTGGATTCGAACCCGCCAGCTCAGGTGTATGAGGCTGGCGCCTTAGCCTCATGAGCCACAAGCACCAAGCCAGTACTTGGCATTTTGATACAAACACTAATAATATTCACAGCAGCTCAGATTTTATGTGTTCTTGGCATGTGACATGTGCCCTCGTCCACTTTTCATGTTGTCTCTGGCGTCAGCATCTACAGAGGAGGGATCCTAGGCTCCAGCAGGTGAAGAGGAGTGTACTTGCTGAGGATGCACAGCTGGTGGGGGGCAAGTTGCTTTCCCATCTGCCTCACTGCCTGCCGTGGGACTTAAGGGAGGCTTCCAGCTGCTGCACCATCCTCCCTGTCTGAGGTTAGCATCCTTCCTTATGGACTCCTTCTTCCTCACAAGCCCCAGATGAAAACATAGCTTTCTTCTGTGCTGTCTCCTCTACAGCAATCTGAAATTTCTGGTGAGGGTGGTAGACACCACTGCTAGTAGAAAACAGAAGTGGAGTTATTGTCCCTGTTTTACAGATAAGGAGATAGAGCTCAGAGAGGATAACTTGCTTTATGAAGCTTCTTTGCATCTGAAGCTGTTTGTGAAAAGGATTGTCTGCTGAGAATGAGGATCACAGTCCCTAGAGCCTCCCCCAATGACTAGGGCCTCCTTCGCCCTCACGGCCCCCACCAGAGGGTGTGGGTCTGGCCTGGCGCTCCAGCCTGTTAGACTTGTAGCGCACCCTGCAGTTGATGAAGAGACCCTGGCAATAGTGGAGCAGTCTGGGCAGCATGAATGTTTGGCTTCATGGGAATGTTTGGTCACTAGCGGGCCAAAGAAAGGGGCTGGAAGGGAGTGTGTACAAATCGGACATGCCTCCCTGTGCCCAGGAGTGTGCTGGACCACAGACACTGGGGCTTAGCTCCTGACCACACCACTGCTCCTCCCCTTCTTTGTTCCCCACTCCCCATCAGCACCCTGGGTTCTTTGTGCATTTGTGTTTGCCTGGGGGCTGCCTGGATTAGTAGGAATAGCAGGGACCTAAAGGTTGAGGCTCAGACAAGAGTGGTAGGACCTGAACTCAGCAGGCACAGCCTTAATTCCCAGCTTCTGTTCACTAAGGCCCTTAGAGCTGTTCCCCTGAGTCTTCTCTTAACTTTTTGCCATAGGCATCTTTGTTTAGATTATGAATTATGGGTGAGGGGATGATTTTTTGTCATTCTATGGAAATACTAACTGGAGGTAGGGCTATGACTTGGACATCTCCGGGTCGGGGGCCTCTAAGGCCTGCTCTTGTTGTTGCCTCTGTCTGTGGCTCTTGGTTCCCTAGTTTGCAGAATGTCTCTCTCAGCTAGGCTTCTTCCATGTCCAGATCCTCTGACAGCATGGGCGTCACTGGTGCACAGTTCCACACCTCCTGGTGCCCGTGGGAATTAGAGTGAAGCTCTAGGCTTGCCCTGGTTCAAGAAAATTATGTAGAAGGAGGAATACTAACGGCAAACACTTCTTAATGGAACAGATGACCTACAATGTGACTGAACTCTTGACGCCTCCCTCGCCCCCAGCAGAGAGTCAGGGCTGGGACAGCCACAGGCTGTGTTGGAGTGTGACCAGTCCTTAGTTCTTGCCCCTAGCAGGATGGTTTTAGACAAGTTATTTAATGGGAAGACAAGCAGTACATTAAATAAATGAATAAAACAGCAGCAATAATGATGGCATCTGGATTAGAGATCTGCAGGTACTTCTCACCTGGGCTTTGAGGAGCTATACTCTGAGGCGGGGACCTCTTCTGTCCCAGAGCACCCCCTGGGACTCATGCCCGCACACCCACACCTATGTACAGAGTGATTCTGGACATAAGATTTTGCTACTCAGGGATCTAGGATACTGTAACAGGTAGAAGTTAGTGACTGAGTTCAAATCTCTTGAGTCCTTGCTCCTTGACCTCGTCTCAGTTAAGGTCATCTTTCTGACTCTTTGTTTTCTCCCCTGTAAGTGGAGATGCAGTTAAAATGAGAAGACTGTCTCTGCAGTGCGTGCCACGTAGCAGCTGTGGAAGGGTACACAGCGATGGCTGCTAACCTGAGGGACAGTTGTGTGTGTCCAGGCATGTTCACTGCAGCCCATGACCTTGTCCTCACATGGACGAGGAAGCTGAGACACAGAGAAGTTGTTGTGTTTGGCCAATTGTCACGATAATAACAGGATATAAATTGCTATTGCAGTTTATATTGTTTATATTGTCGCCCTACCTAGGGCAACAGAGTGAGACTCTGTCTCAAAACAAACAAAAAAACCAACTGATTTTGAGGTTACTAATATCTGCTTAAAGTATTATGTTCAATTTTTTCAGCTGACATGTTTTGTTCTGAACATCTTTTTCCTTTAGTCTCAGAAGGAAAATTACAGATAAATTCTCACAGATAACTTATATTTTCTTAGATGTTGTGCTTCGTTTATTTTTATTTTTATTTTTTATATGATTAAGATATATTATCTACAGAATTGGAAATTATAGCTTTTTAAAAGTGCTGAGAAACCTTAACCCTGTTATAATTATTCTGCAAACCTTTTAAGTATTCTGTGCTCAGTACAACTAGATGAATAGCTCTGATAGATTGGGAAATATAGAGGCTCATTTGTAAGCCTCGATTTTTTTGTCTTGTGTTTCCCACCCACTCGCTCACTGTGTCCCTCTGGTCTCAGAGTGGTTTTCTCCCCTGGGTTCATGGGAATTGGGAAGGACACTGTTTGATTCATTCTGTGGAAATACTAGGGATTTTGAAAAAGACAAATTGGGCCAGTTGTGTCACTCACTTCCTGTTGTCTGATCAAAAGTTTGCTGAAGAAACGAGAGCCACTGAGAGCTGCTGTCAGGCAGCGGGCACTTCCATGGTGCTGACCCTGGTGTCCAGCTGTGCTCTGGTTCTCAGTGCAGCCAGTCAAATCACTGTGACCTCGGGTCTCCTTAGAAGTTCCTGGTACTGTCTGTGTTGCAGAAGGTCCACTCAAGAGCCTGAACATTTGGAGCAGAGCTGTGTACTCATGGGAACAAAGGCAGCTTGTAGATGCTGGATAAGACTGCAGATGAAATCTTGATTGGCTCCCGGGGGTTTGTGTCCTGTCTGTATTGAGCTTTTCTGAGTCTGCCAGTCAATGTCATTTCTCAACCCCAGGATCTCAGCAGGCGTGAGAAGAGAGAGGGCCTGCTGCTTGCAGGCAGGCATCATTCCCATCCAGCCAGCAGGACAGACAGGGCACTCCTGGGTAGCTGTACTCACTGATAGGAAAAAGACTCTTAGAGAAAAGGTACAGATTCCTGGTGAATAAAGTGAAAGAGGTAGGGAATGAACATTTGCTCAGTTCAGAACAGCTAAGTTTTATTAGTCTGTGCACAAGCTGAGTTTTGTGCTGTGAATATAGATCGAAAACCCAGCCATGGTTGTGAGCTGTCAGCATTGGGTGGAGTAGAGAAGCAAGAACCAGGGATGGATGAAGCTTGGACAGTATTCTGGGCAAAACAGGAGCAGGTGCAAAGGCAAGGCAGGGAAGGGGCGAAATCGCATGGGGCCTGCCTTGATTCTCAGGTGGAATGTAGGGTAGGGATTGTGGACGAGAGGCTAGGTGGGAAGGGTGGCTGTGTGGTATGGTGGTTAAGTGCTGGGGCACTGGAGTTCAGATGTGTTCTCTGCTGCCCATTTGCTGTATAATCATGGGCAATCACTAGACTTCTCTAAAGGCCAAACTTCCATGTCTGTGAAGCGGCGGCTAGGCAGCGGGTGGTGTTTAGGTTCTAGAAGGAACCTAGGTAGTTAGAATTACTTTTGAAAAGTCCTTAAAGAAGAACCCATGAGTTAGAGTAGTATTGGGTCTGTGGTGATGGCTTCATCCACCAGTGCTGGATTCCTGCTGAGGCTGGTCTGCTGTGAGGGTGGCTCTTGAGTCTTCACAGAGACTGGCAAATAGGCTGAGACCCCCAGGCACTCTTCCTCACTCGTTTACCTGCAGGCTTTATCCCTCAGGACCCAGCCCCATAGCAGCTGGCCTTCGGGTTTGCTGGTGGCTGGCCTCCCAGGAGATGGTTAGTCTCATCTTGTGGGTGGGGCGTGCTCAGGCTCTGCTTGTGGGAGGGAAGCCCTGTGTAGGGTACTCTGGGGAAGGATGAGCAGTCCAGGAAAGGCTTTGCATAGCACTCAGCACAGTGCCTGGCCCAGGTAAGTGGGAAGCCACTGTTAAGTTTAAAACAAGGGAGTCACCAAAACCGCACTTGGGAGTCTGGTTCTATACAGAGGACACTGGGGCTGTATCTTGCAGGAGAATAACATGGCCGGGTCTGTGTTTCCTTTTATTTATGTATTCATGCATTTAAATTTATTTATTTTTAGGTTATTTACTATAGGCCCTTGTTTAAAATGAAAAGGAACTGAAGAACCTACATGAAAAATTTCCTTCCTACGCGTCTTTTGTCTGTCTCCTAACAGACAACCAAGTTATTAGTCTCTTTTGCATTCCTTCAGAGATACCCTATGTGTGTACATGAAAATACTTATTAATCTATAGCTCCAACATGTACACAGTACACACTCTTTAACCTTAGTTACCCTGCGCACGCTGTTCTGCTCCTCACTCTCATTCACTCACCTTGGAGTGCAGTAGTAGAGAGAGCTTTACTGTAGTACAGAGAGAGTTTTACTCTAGTAGAGAGAGAGCTTTAGTCTAGTAGAGAGAACTTTAGTGGAGAGAGAGCACTTTAGTAGAGAGAGAGCTTTACTCTAGTAGAGAGAGCACTTTACTCTAGTAGAGAGAGCACTTTACTCTAGTAGAGAGAGCGCTTTACTGTAGTAGAGAGAGCACTTTACTCTAGTAGAGAGAGCACTTTACTCTAGTAGAGAGAGCGCTTTACACTAGTAGAGAGAGCGCTTTACTCTAGTAGAGAGAGAGAGCTTTAGTAGAGAGAGAGCGCTTTACTCGAGTAGAGAGAGCACTTTAGTAGAGAGAGAGCTTTACTCTATAGAGAGAGTGCTTTACTCTAGTAGAGAGAGAGCTTTACTCTAGTAGAGAGAACTTTAGCTTTACTTGAGTAGAGAGAGAGCGCTTTACTCGAGTAGAGAGAGAGCGCTTTACTCGAGTAGAGAGAGAGCTTTACTCTAGTAGAGAGAACTTTAGTAGAGAGAGAGCACTTTAGTAGAGAGAGAGCTTTAATCTAGTAGAGAGAGAGCTTTACTCTAATAGAGACCACTTTAGTAGAGAGAGAGAGCACTTTAGTAGAGAGAACTTTACTCTAGTAGAGAGAGCACTTTAGTAGAGAGAGAGCACTTTACTCTAGTAGAGAGAGCACTTTACTCTAGTAAAGAGCGCTTTACTCTAGTAGAGAGAGAGAGCTTTAGTAGAGAGAGAGTGCTTTACTCAAGTAGAGAGAGAGCACTTTAGTAGAGAGAGAGCTTTACTCTATAGAGAGAGTGCTTTACTCTAGTAGAGAGAGAGCGCTTTACTCTAGTAGAGCGAGTACGCTTTACTGTAGTAGAGAGAGCACTTTACTGTAGTAGAGAGAGAGCGCTTTACTGTAGTAGAGAGTGAGCGCTTTACTCTAGTAGAGAGAGAGAGCTTTACTCTAGTAGAGAGAGAGCGCTTTACTCTAGTAGAGAGAGAGCGCTTTACTCTAGTAGAGAGCCCTTTAGTAGAGAGAGAGCACTTTAGTAGAGATAGCGCTTTACTCTAGTAGAGAGAGAGTGCTTTACTCTAGTAGAGAGGGAGCACTTTAATCTAGTAGAGAGAGAGCTTTACTCTAGTAGAGAGAGAGTGCTTTACTCTAGTAGAGAGAACTTTAGTAGAGAGAGAGCACTTTAGTAAAGAGAGAGCTTTACCCTAGTAGAGAGAAAGCGCTTTACTCTAGTAGAGAGAGAGCTTTACTCTAGTAGAGAAGTCTTTAGTAGAGAGAGAGCACTTTAGTAGAGAGAGAGCTTTGCTCTAGTAGAGAGAGCGCTTTACTCTAATAGAGAGATAGCGCTTTCCTCTAGTAGAGAGCTTTACTCTAGTAGAGAGAGAGCGCTTTACTCTAGTAGAGAGAGCGCTTTACTCTAGAAGAGAGAGCTTTACTCTAGTGGAGAGAGAGTGCTTTACTCTAGTAGAGAGAGAGCTTTACTTTAGTAGAGAGCACTTTACTCTAGTAGAGAGACCTTTAGTAGAGAGAGAGTGCTTTACTCGAGTAGAGAGAGAGCACTTTAGTAGAGAGAGCGCTTTACTCTAGTAGAGAGAGAGCGCTTTACTCGAGTAGAGAGAGAGCACTTTACTCGAGTAGAGAGAGAGCTTTACTCTAGTAGAGAGAGCGCTTTACTCTAGTAGAGAGAGAGCACTTTAGTAGAGAGCTTTACTCTAGGAGAGAGCTTTATTCTAGTAGAGAGCGAGTGCTTTACTCTAGTAGAGAGCAAGCGCTTTACTCTAGTAGAGAGCGAGTGCTTTACTCTAGTAGAGAGAGAGCGCTTTACTCTAGTAGAGAGTGCTTTACTCTAGTAGAGAGAACTTTAGTAGAGAGAGAGCGCTTTAGTAGAGAGAGAGCGCTTTACTCTAGTAGAGAGAGAGAGCTTTACTCGAGTAGAGAGAGAGCTTTACTCTAGTAGAGAGAGCACTTTAGTAGAAAGAGCGCTTTACTTTAGTAGAGAGAGAGCGCTTTACTAGAGTAGAGAGAGCTTTACTCTAGTACAGAGAGAGAGCTTTACTCTAGTAGAGAGAGAGCACTTTAGTAGAGAGAGAGCTTTACTCTAGTAGAGAGAGCACTTTACTCTAGTAGAGAGAGAGCACTTTACTCTAGTAGAGAGAGTGCTTTACTCTAGTGGAGAGAGAGCTTTACTCTAGTAGAGAGCACTTTAGTAGAGAGAGAGCACTTTAGTAGAGAGAGAGCTTTACTCTAGTAGAGAGAGAGCACTTTAGTAGAGAGAGAGTGAGCTTTACTCTAGTAGAGAGAGAGCGGTTTACTCTAGTAGAGAGTGCTTTACTCTAGTAGAGAGAGAGCTTTACTCTAGTAGAGAGAGAGCTTTACTCTAGTAGAGAGCGCTTTACTCTAGTAGAGAGCGCTTTAGTAGAGAGAGAGCGAGCTTTACTCTAGTAGAGAGAGCGCTTTACTCTAGTAGAGAGAGCGCTTTACTCTAGTAGAGAGAGAGTGCTTTACTCTAGTAGAGAGAGCTTTACTCTAGTAGAGAGAGAGCTTTACTCTAGTAGAGAGAGAGCTTTACTCTAGTAGAGAGCGCTTTACTCTAGTAGAGAGAGAGAGCACTTTACTCTAGTAGATACAGACCTTTAGTAGAGAGAAAGAGCTTTACTCTAGTAGAAAGAGCTTTAGTCTAGTAGAGAGAGCGCTTTAGTATAGAGAGAGCGCTTTACTCTAGTAGAGAGAGAGCGCATTACTCTAGAGAGAGAGCGCTTTCCTCTAGTGTAGAGAGAGAGCGCTTTCCTCTGGTAGAGAGAGAGAGAGCTTTCCTCTGGTAGAGAGAGAGAGAACTTTAGTATATATAGGGAGAGCTTTATTCTAGTAGAGAGAGAGAGCTTTACTCTAGTTGAGAGAGAGCTTTACTCTAGTAGAGAGAGAACTTTACTGTAGTAGAGAGAGAGAGCTTTACTGTAGTAGAGAGAGAGAGAGAGAGCTCTAGTAGAGAGAGAGAAAGAGCTTTAGTATAGAGAGTGAGAGCTTTACTCTAGTAGAGAGAGCTTTACTCTAGTAGAGAGAGAGAGAGAGAGCTTTACTCTAGTAGAGAGAGCTTTACTCTAGTAGAGAGAGCTTTACTCTAGTAGAGAGAGAGCGAGAGAGCGCTTTACTGTAGTAGAGGGAGAGAGAGAGAGAGAGCTTTACTGTAGTAGAGGGAGAGAGAGAGAGAGAGAGCTTTACTCTAGTAGAGAGTGTTACTCTTTTTTTTTTTTTTTTTGAGACAGAGTCTTACTATGTCACCCTCAGTAGAGTGCCATGGTATCACAGCTTACAGCAACCTCAAACTCTTGGGCTTAAGCAATTTTCTTGTCTCACCCTCCCAAGTAGCTGGGACTGCAGGTGCCTGCCACAATTTTTTTTGTTGTAGTTGTCATTGTTGTTTGGCAGGCCTGTGCTGGGTTTGAACCCTCTAGCCCTGGTGTATGTAGCCAGCACTCTAGCTGCTGAGCTATAAGCACTGAGCTGACAACTTCACTCTTTTAGATGGATGGATACCAGTCATTGCTTGGGTCTTGGGTCATTTATTTACTCATTTATTTACTTTTAACCTGTCTGTACTGATGGACATTTACATGGTCTTCAACTCTGTCTACAATATATGTGCTGTACTGTCGGCTTGGCTGGGCCAGAGATTTTGTGCTTTTTGATAGCTATTTCCAAATTGGACTCCATAGAGGTTGTACCAGTCTCTCTCCCGCTGAGGAGTATACCAATTAGTTATATATTTTTAGAAAGTCCCTTTGGGGAGGCCATTTGGAGGATGGAGTTTATAAGGCCAAGTCTGAGCTGAAGCAGCCCTTTAGAGAGCAGCTGGCAAGAGTCTATTACAGGCTATGGGGTCAGGAGCTGGAACAGGGATGGTTCCAGAGGCGAGTTGGTGATTTTGGTAGATATAGTCTATCAGATGATCTGAGTCGATTTTAGATAATCTGTCACTTTCATGATAGACCGTGGAGCCAGTGTCCCCGCCTTGGCTGCTATAGCATTGGCCCCAGACAGAACTTGGCCCTGTCTCCCAGTGACCTGACGAGGAGATACTGCTGCCGCCATGTGTGTAGCCATGCCTGCCCCTGGTGTCCTCAGATGACAGGGTGTGGGAGGAGCTGGAGAGGCAGGGAGTCAGGGCATGCCTCAGCCTGCATGAAGTCAGAGATGCTTAAGCAGGTCAACAATGACCAGGAGACCAAGAGTGGGAAGAATTCCTCGGCTATGAAGTAAGGAGCTCTGCTTTCTAGCCCACTTTGGTGCCAGTTGGCTGTGTGGTCTAGAATAAGTAACCCTGTATCTCTAGATCTCCTCCTTTTCCTCTGAAACACAAGGTCATGGAGATTAAGTAAGTTGACCTAGTGCACGCAGTGTGCCCACAGAAAGAAAAGAAAAAGTCCTCCCTCTTTCTTATATTCCCTCCATCCAGTGACCCTTCATGGGGCATTCTTTTGAACTCAAAACGTAATTACTGTTCATTTCAATGGGGAAAATGTTATATTCCTGAACTGCCAAAGTCATATCTTTGGTTGTTGTTGAAATGACTCCAAATCCTATTAAAAAGGACACAGTCACTTCGCTGACGAACGTTCGTGTTCTTGATAGGACTTAACAACGCACTCTCTTCGTTGACTTCTCTGGGATTTGCTGTGTGCAGCAATGCTCACAGCACACATGCACACACGCACACACGCACACACGCTCAGTGACCATGTCTCAGGGCCTTAGATGCTCCAGCTTCCCAGGGGAACCTCCCAGACAGATCAGAAAGGACGAGGGAAATGAGGAGGGAGAACGTAGCCATGCCTGGGATGCTCTGGAGTGAGCTACAGGGCTGTGAGGAGAAGATGCTGTTTGCTTCCGACCCTTCTCACACATCCTCTATTTTTTCCAGTCTTTCTTCTTAGCAAGGACAAGTGTCAAGGCATCTGTCAAGCCTAGCATAAAACATGAGCTTTTTTCTTGCTGGGACATTTTTCCTTCTATTGAATGGAATGGAAATGCCAAGACTGGTGCAATAGCAAGGTGTGGGTTTTTGAGTCAGACGAGCCTACACCTAACCCAACCCTGCTGCATGTTAACTGTGCAACCCTGCGCAGGAAAGTTCTAGGAGGCCCCATGAGGCAGCAGGAAGGAGAGATGGATGAGGAGGCTGAGGCCTTGTGTTTTGGGGGCCTCAGTCTCTTCATCTCCCATGGTGGTTCTGAGGCTGCAATGAGGTCCTGTGGTTCCAAATGCCTAGCAGGGGGTCAGAGCCAGGAGGCTTGTGGTCACCATTCACTTCATTTTGCCCATTTTTACCGTAGTGCTTTGCCCGACATGGGGTACTGGGTGACTTTCTGCAGGTTCACCACATTTTCCCTTTTCTAACTTTGTCTTCTCTTATCCCAGGGGCCCAGATCATTGATTTGATGATGCTGGTCATCGATGTGACCAAGGGGATGCAGACCCAGTCAGCGGAATGCCTTGTGATTGGCCAGATTGCCTGCCAGAAGCTGGTCGTGGTTCTGAACAAAATAGATCTCTTAACCGAAGGAAAGAGACAGGCAGCAATTGATAAAATGACCAAGAAAATGCAGAAGACCCTAGAGAACACCAAGTAGGTCTGCTTGGGGGGTGGGTTCATGCATAAGAAGGCTTCTTAGGCCTCCTGTGTCCATTTCATGAGTGAGGATGAGGTAGGCAGATGTCATCCTCCTGTCCTAAGTGAAATCTCACCTGGCACCTGCTTACATCAAGGGCTGCAAATTAGGTAGAGGCTAATGTACTGTTAAAAGAGGCCAGAAAATACAGGAGCATAAAGAAACTAGAAGTTGATTATCAGCTAATTTCCTGGTGTGAACCATCCAGGTTGGAGGGTGCTCTGCTCTGCATAGTGTTTAGAAACACAGCCTGCCACCCTCTTCCTGCCCTTCTGCTGCAGGCTGTGCCCTGGTCGTGCGGTGAATTGAGGCAGAATTTCTGTGATTTGCCTCACAGGAAGGGCAAGAAGCTCAGGGGCTGTATGCCCATTGTGGAAGGCCTGGAAGAGCACAGACCCCTTTTCACACTTAGATTCTCTTAGGGAAGACTTAGTTCTGCTTGCACACAAGCCACCCCTCACTGCCAGAGAGGCTAGGATTGTGTTCTCTCATCATTTGCTTCACCACAGCTTGTCAAGATGAAAACGAATTTTGGTGGACAACTGGCTGTTTATGTTGCCTTAACTTATAAGTTTGGGTAGGTGGAGGGACAGACAGACGGATGGATGCTGCTGGAGCACAGACTAGGCAACACCGGATCACAAAGGACCTTTGTAGCATCTCATGCCAAAGTAGGAAGTCATTAAAGAACTTTGTGTAGGGAAGTGACTGAGTGAAGTTTCCTATCAGGAGATGAAAGGAGAGGAGAAGAGAAGATGAAAGCTGCCTTGGGAAGGAGGCTAGGAGGCAGCAGCAGGGAGGAGGAGAGTGGGGAGACGGTGGTGACCGAGGCTGCTGGACTGTGGTGGTTTTCTCGAGGAGAGAAGGTATGGCTCTGAGTTGAGGCAGTGCTTGGGAAGCCTCTAAAAGGCGACTCCACACAGTTTGTCCAGAGTGGGCAGGGAGGTGGCAGTGTTGCTGGGCAGCTCGGGGAGCAGGAGCTGTGTGGGGATCATGGGACAGAAAGCCACCTGCCTGCACAGACGGCCACAGGAATGACTAATTCTGGCATGGTTGAGAAAATATCCTTGTTGGCAAACATCATTGTTTTATCAATTTCTCTCTTCCTCTCTGGGCCAGACCCTTTTGATCAATACTAAACAGTGGTCACTGGGAGACGGGGACGCTTCCTCTTTGCTATGCAGCCCGAGACAATATCCTGCCACTTCCTCCTCTCCTTCTCCTGCCTGTGGAGGGCAAGCAAGTAGAGTGTTCTGTTTCCCTGTCATAAAGATTGATACGCCTTTCCATTTATGATGTTTTTTTTTCAGATCCAACACCTGCAGCTCTCCCTCAGAATTCTCAAGTTGGTTAAATTAAAGCTCCAGCCCTGTGAATGGGCCAAATATGTCATAAAAGATTTCCTAGCGCTGCCTTTTGTTAGCAAAATTCATCAATCCGATAAAATCGACACATTTAGATAAGTGTTGCATAAGAATTCAGACTTTGTTATTCCCAACGGAAGTGGGTATGAGACTGTAAAAAGGAAGATAAAAAATTATATCTTCTTTTTGGTGAATTTTTTTTTTATCTCCCTGCTGTTTTATTTACTTGTTAGAAATGGGAGAATGGGTCTTTGGACTCCTGCATAAAAACCCATTATGACATCAGTATCGTTCACGACATAAATGGGGCCTTCTGGGAATGACTTAGGGTATATTAATAGTGATAATTTTCATTAACTAAATTTAAGGAAAATTCTCCTTAGCTTGTTTAAATAACTATTGCTGTTTTATTAGTTGAAGGTCAAATTATGGACTTCATCGCCCCTCCAGAGGCCGTTGTTCATCTGAGGGGCCTTTGAAGCCTCTCCCACCCCCTTACCCAGCACCTAGAGGGCTGTTGAGAAAGGAATCGACTGCGGCCCTAATGGATTATAGTCACTGCTCCCGTGTCCAGGCTGGGCTGGGTCATCTTGTAAGAAAACATGACCTTCTACCTCCATGCAGCAAAGAATGGCTGTAAATCATTTAAAATGATTATTTCCTGTTCTTATGGTTCCTCATTAAGTAAATCCTTTTAAATGCTGGTCCAAATGCAAAGAAACTTTCTATTTGTAAAGGAAAACTTCAGACTGGTGAACTATGCACATATCAAAACCCGAAAAGTGTTTTTAACACATAACACTTATTTTTTTCCATCTGAAGAGTATTGAAAAAACTACATGGAAAACAGAGCAAAGTATATAAAAGAAAGAGGAGAACAGCTAGAGAATTTTTTCTCAAAATAGCAGCTGCTGACGTTTCGGGTGTTTTCGTTTCTGTCTTTTTAGTATGTCTTTTTAGTATTACACCCTCCTTCCCTCTGCATTTTTTATTGTAAAATATACATAGTACTTATCATTGTAACCATTTAATGTGTATAAAACTCAGTGCTATAAATAAATACATTCACAGTGCTGTGTGACCACGCCCACGGTCTATACCCGAAACTTTTCCACGCTCTCATATATAAACTCTCTAGCCATGAAGCAGTAACTTCCCCTCCTTCCCTACTCCCCAGCCTCTATTCTGTTTTTTGTCTCCTGGGACTTGCCTATTCTAGGTACCTTATATAAGTAGAATTATACGATATTTGGCCTTCGACATCCAAATTATTTCACTTAGCATAATGTTTTCAAGGTCTGTTGATACTGTAGCATGCGTCAGAAGCTCATTCCTTTTTGTGGCTGAACAGGGTTCTGTACTGCGTTTTGTTTCTCTCTTCTGTTGGTAGTCAGTTGGGTTGCTTCCTGGCTGTTGTGAATGATGCTGCTATGAACATGGACATGCAGATGTCTGTTCAAGTCTCTGCTTTCAACTCCTTTCATTGTATACTCCTGTACACTTAGGAGAGGAATTGAGGGGTCACAGGGTAGTTCTGTGTTTAAATTTTTGAGGACTTGCCATACTTTGCAGCAGCTGCACATTTCACATTTGTAGTTGTATGAGCAATTGCATGAAAGTTCTAGTTTCTCCATTGCCGCCTATTGCTATTTTTTTTTTTTTTTTTTATAACCATCTTAGTAGCTATGAAGTGGTATCTCACTGTGGTTTTCATTTGTATTTTCCTAATGATGTTGAACATCTTCTCATGTTTTTTAACCATTTGCGTGTCTTCTTTGGAGAAAAATCTGTTAAAATCCTTTGTCCATTTTTAAATTGGGTTATTTATTGTTGATGAGTTCTTTATCTATTTATCTGTTCTATTCTAGACGTGAATCTCTTACCAGAGTCATGTCCATGAAAACATTGCCAAACCCAGTGTCATGAAGATTTTCTCCAGAGGTTGGGGGTTTTTTTTGTTTGTTTTTTTTTTTTTTAAATATTTCATAGTTTTAGCTTTTATATTTAGATTTTTGACCTATTTTGACTTAATTTTTGTTTGTGATATGAAGTAAGAGTTCAACTTTATTCTTTTGTGTGTGGATATCCAGTTGTTCAAGCACTATTTGTTGAAAAGATTGTCCTTTCCTCTTTTACCCTTGTCAAAAATCGCTTGACCACATACATGCGCGTTTATTTCAAGGCTTTCTATTCTAGTACACTAGTCTTTAGGCTAGTACCTCGTGGCTTTGATGACTGTAGCTTTGTAGTAAGTCTCAAAGTCAAGAGCTCTGAGTCCTCCATCTTTGTTTGTTTTTTCAAGACTGTTTTGGCTGGTTAGGGCCTCTTGACATTTTATGTGAATTAGAGGATCTGCAGTTCCATTCCTACAAAAAGGTTGTTGGAGTTTTGATAGGGATTGCATTGAATCTGTAGATTTCTTTAGTCAGTATTGACATGTTAACAGTATTAAATCATAATTCATGAACATGGTATGTCTTTCCATTTACTTAGGTCTTCTTTAATTTCTTTCTGCAGTGTTTCACTGAAAATAAACCTCATTGGTTATATTTATTCCCAAATATTTACTTCTTTTAGATGTTATTGTAATGGAATTATTTTCTTAGTTTCTTTTGTGGGTTTTCATTGCTGATGTGTAGAAACACAACTGATTTGTATTAATCTTATCTCCTGCAACTTTGCTGAATATAGCTTCCCCCTAATTGTAATCATGAAGTGTTTACATTTTTGATTTCTGCCTTTTATTACTTAACATTTTATAAGCAGTTTCTCATATAACCATTAGTCTGTTGTTTATCAATTAGACTGGCTTAAGTTTCTCTTCTTATAGATAAATAAGCTTGGAGCAATCATTTTCGTATATCATTAAACTTTGATTTTTTGAGGCTGAGTCTCATTCTGTTGCCCTGGGTAGAGTGTCATAGTGTCATAGCTCACAGCAACCTCAAACTCTTGGGTTGAAATGATCCTCTTGCCTCAGTCTCCCAAGTATCTGGGACAGTAGGTGCCCACCCCAACACCCACCTAGTTTTTTCTATTTTTAGTAGAGAGGGGGTTTCCCTCTTGCTCAGGCTGCTCTGGAACTTCTGAGCTGAAGCAATACACCCACCTCAGCCTCCCAGAGTGCTGGGATTACAGGTGTGGGTCACTGTACCCAGCTAAACTTTGTATTTTCAGTTTTTACCTCCTAGTAGATGCCCAGCTATGAGATAACTGATCAAAGAGCCTGAATGTTTTACTAAGCCCTTTGTCGTACATGGTTACATTATTTTTCAGAAATATTCCACCATTTTACACAGGTATCAGCAGCTAACTTTATAATTTTAAAATATATTTAAAACTTCATAGTATAGAAATGATATTTTGTCTGTCATCTTTCACAGTACAAAAATGGTGTTTTAATATTTTTAAGTTTTAATATGTGGTTCTTTACTGGTGAAATTGAACATTTTTTCTTAAATGTATTAAATAGTTGTGCTTTTATATGTGTGAATTATGCCCATATATTTTGTCAGTTTGCCTCTTGCCATTGTAATGCTTTTCTTTTTTTGATTTTCAGGAGTGTTTAATATTAATAGAAATATTACTATTAACTGTTTGCCTATTGTATTTGCTAAAAGTAAGTCTTAGGCATTTATTCTCTTTACATTTTAGTTTTTTTTAACATACAGAACTGTCTAATTTTTATGTAGTCAAATTCTTTGATTGTCTTTCTTTGTGATTTCTTTATCTCTGAAAGCATTTAAAATTACTCTTGCATAAACATTTATCATTGTTAACAGAAATCAAAATAGAAGATTAAAATGTACCCACAATCTTCCCAATACATCAGATTAAAGTGTTTTTCTTCAGGATTCCTGTCAGTCTTTCCCATGTGTACATAATTTGATGTAGTTGTTATCACAACATTGATACTGTTCTGTGTTCTAGTTTTTTTTGTTTATTTTTCACTAAATATTATCATCCTTGATACATCTTTTACCCAGCCTCCTGGTTCCTCCTGCCTTTTAAATGCTTTCTGTAATATTTCCATCTTTCTGTTTTGGCCAAGGCCCTCTGCCTAAGGCCTACCCAGGGATCCATTGAGCTGCCTTCCTCTGCCTCCCTCCCTGGGAGCCGGTTAAATGCTGGTCTCTAGGGATTTCCCTGCTATTGCAAGGTCACTTATGGGGTGTACATTCTGGACCACGTTTGTGTCTGACTAGCTGTGTGGGCTTGGGAAACTCATTCTCTCTCTCTCTCTCTCTGAGTTGCTGTTTCTTCCTCTGTAAAGGGGGAGCTGTTGAGTTCAGCCTTATGAAGAAGCAGTTGACATGGGGTCTGGCACACAATGGGAGTAGATGCTCAGTAATAATAGCTATAATACAGAGCGCCTCCTGTGCGCTCATCACTGTGCTAAGTGTTTCCCCTGCATAGTTCATTGAATCAGCTGGATCCTTATAGTTACCCCAGAATTAGGTTTGCATCTGGCTTAAATGCTGAGAAAAATAAGACATGATAAATGTTTGTTGATTTAGAGTTTACTATTCCAAACCTAAAGCTTATTTTCTGTTTGTTCGTGTGTCTTTTATAAACTTACATATTTTTTTCTTTCTTTTTTCTTTGTTTCTTACTTGAAACTGTTTTTGTGTGTTGGCAGAGGTCAGCCTGTGTGGACAGGCAGCATGTCTGGACGTGGTGAGCACTGTGTCCCACCATGGCTGCAAGGAGAGCCCAGAGGTGGCAGTGCTGTGACGGGGCAGGGTGAGCCCTGGATGCACTCTGGGCAGCTCCTGCCGGACCTGCAGAGCTGTGGGGCCACTGCCTCTGGAACTCAGATGCCAGCCTGGGGGCTGCTGAACTCTATTTCCCTGGACTCCAGGGGGCTGGGTCTCCCTTCTGTAGCCAGAAGTCAGGATGCCCCAATGTGTGGCATGTTGAGGACATCGAGAAGGGCGGCTTCTCTTGAGCCTGGGAAAAATCCAGGCACACAGCCCAACTTGCCTTTATGTTTTCTTATAATTCATTACCCAGAAGGATTTGGATAAAAATAATTGAATTTCCAAGAGCTTTATGGTTAATTGCTGGAATTCCCTGTGCACGTTCTTACCCTTCTCTATCCCTCTGGGCCTTGGGCTTGGGGTATGGAAGCAGAGCCAGTCCTGACTCATGGCTGGGCTCTGGCTCAGGGGGCTTTGTTGCTGGAGTCCCCCCCTTCCCCCCGAGAATAGACTTTCCTCCGACCTTCTTTTTTTCCTAAGGGAAAGGACTGGTCTCCAGACTAGTGCAGACCAGCTAGTTACTCCCTGGACCCCTGGAGGCCCGAGCAGGTCCTTTGCCTTCTCTGAGCCCGTCCCTGCTTGTGGGGTCTTGAGATCATGTGGAGAGGGCCAAACCTGTGCCTGGCGTGGGGCAGGTCGCAGAGATGTCTGTGCTCTTTCTTTAACTGCCATTTCACTGCTTTCTCTTTCTCTCCTGTGCTGCTTTTCTTCTCTCTCTTCCTCAGTGTTTTCATTTCTTCTCTTCCCTTTTCCCTCTTCTCACTATTCCTTTTATTTTTTTGTAAGTTTTTCTCCAGCCTTCCTTCTCCAAACTCTCTTTTCTCCCTTGACGTCTTGCCATTTTTGTGGTGGCAGCATGGCTCACGTTGCTCCGGAATGGTTGGCAAGTGGGAAACTCCCTCCTGAACTCACATTATCTTGTCACACTAACCTTTGGGGCAACAAATGGCTCAAGACTAAGTTGCTCTTTAGGGAACTCAAGCCCCTCAGAATTGCTCCCTTTAAAAAAAAAAAAAAAAAAAAAAAAAAGTCCAATTTTCTTTAAGGGTTTGCTCATACCCAGGCCAGGACCTGTGGTGAGGATTCACAGACCCACTGAGCCGAGCCCCTCCCTGCTGAAAGAAACTTCCATTACAGTGCAATTGTGCAGAGAAGACTGGACAGCGGAGGAGGTAACTAGGGGATTTGCTTGGCAGTTAAAGGCAGAGCTGAAGTGGCTCCTCAGAGCTGCAAGGGGCTTCTCAGGAGCTTCTGGGGAAGGAGAATTTGCTTCTGGCTCAGCAAGTCAGAAATTTGAACTGGCCTAGAAGGGTGAGGTTCAAAATGTAGAATGCAGGTGAAGGCAGTGACTGCTGGGAAGGGATGGTGTCACCTGTGGTTGGCGAGTGCTGGTGCAGGCAGCTGTGGCTGCCCCAGGTCTAAGGACTGCTTATGAGCTCCTGGTGGTGCTTTTACCCAAGTTAACTTATTTGGTCTGGAGACAACCTAGCAATGCAGGTCAGGTTCCCCGTTGGCTGAGAGAGATGAGCTAACCTAAGCTGGCTGTGGCAGAGAAATTAGTACTGGGTTTCTTGCTGGACTCCTACCTTAGACTGCCCATCAACCAGGTGAGGTTTGGCTAGGCAGAGGAGGGGGAAGAAGAGAGGGCCACTGGTGTGAGGTGAGTCTGGGCAGGGCAAGGCTAGAGTTCTTTACTTTTTCACTTGGGTGTCAGGGGTTTTGGTGAGGTGAGCCAGTGTGGCGAGACAAAGGCAGAGCATGGGGGATCTTGTGCACCAGACTGGGCCCAGACATCATCATGGAGCAATCACACAGGGCTCCTGGGTGCAGGGAGGCGCGGAGGCTGGTGCCTCTATGTAGTGCTGCTCTAGAGGGTTTTCGAGGCTGCAGTTGGTGCCCTGCATGGGGCCGTGTACACACTTTGGAGAGGAGCTGGGTAGCCTGGGGTGACAAGGGTGGGACTCATTTCAGAATGAAAATCAGGATGTATTGGAGCCCAGTCCCAAGATGCAGTGACTGACGAAAGACATTGGTGACCATGCAGTCAGATGACCAATTCAGAGATCAGGGAAATGCCGTCTCATGGCAGAAACCAGGAAGGAGGGATTGAGAAGCAACTTGGTGGCAGAAGGCAGGATAGGACTAGAGTGCTGGCAAGGAGTCTTGGCTGAGGATGCAGATTTGGGAGTGATCCACAAGGGAGGAGGAGAGGGGGGCAGAGGAAGAGCTGGAGACGAGGAGCGTAGGGAGTCAGCTGGTGGGTGGTCATCTGGTCAGACACTACAGAGGGAAGTAATTGCCTTGAAGGGCATTAACTTGACCACCAGAGAGTTGCGATTGGCCTTCGAGAACTTGGGTCTCTCCTGCACCTCCCCACCCTGGCCCCTGTTTGTTGTGTGCCCTCCGTGGAGCCTGGCACAGAGGAGGTGCTTAATTAGTGCCCCTCCTTATGAAAGGGGAGACAGAAACGATGTGAAATAATCAGGCATAAACTCTGGTGAGTGTGAAGAAGGGGTTCATTTTGAAATACAAATGGAAGGAGAAACTGGGTATGAGTGAAAGTGGCCAGGTGGGGGCTGTCAAGCAAAAGGGTTTATCCCCCAAGAAAAGAGAAATCTGGGCTTGTATAAAGGCAGTGGCACAAGTGCAGAGAAGAGACTGGAGGGGCTGGTGACAGCTGGGCTGAGGCAGTCACCGTGGCCTCCTGGAGGCTCCTTTGGACCTGGTGGTGAGAGCTGGCAGCAGCCAGGCTTCTCTTGAACTCTTCCTTTCAGTTACCTGTTTTTCAGCTGGCCCTTTCAACCAGCTTTCCTTTGGGTGCCACGGTGGGACAAGGTGAGAAGGAAGAAGGTGGTGCGACTCAAGAGAGGGACTTACCCCTCAGGGGAGTCAATAGCTCTCTGAGGCTGTACTTGGATGTGGCAAAAAGCAAGGAATCATTGAAGAAAGGTGATCTTCTTTATCTTTAAATCTCTTTTATTAAATTCAGAAAAAATATCTCAAATTGGTGCAATTGTGTCTTAAAGGTTTCCCTTGCTTTTTAACCAGGCTCAGTGCCTTCAGCAGTTAATATTATCTAGCTAGAATTTAATAGCTTTGTTTTGTTTTCTTTGTGTTTATTTTTGTAGCTATCGTAGTAGATTTCTTGTTCCCTGAGATTGGACTGTAGTTGGTTAATCAAAAAGTTGCTTAAAGCAGAGAATCATAAGAAAAGATGCACATACATACCTGAAAAATAATATTTAAGCTTAAAATATATACACTGATATTTATCGAATAAAACCAACAGTGTAAGTTGTTACAATGGAAACACAGCATTGGCTGTTACGCTGTCCTGCCATTCCGGTCTGCACTGCGTTATGACAGCTGGTCCAGGCTGGGGTAAGCACTTGGCTGTGTGGGCACATTTGCTTTCTGAGCTCCAGCCTGACCCTGCTGCATCATACTGAGCTTTGGAAGTATGCATGGTTTCCGCATTGTGTACATTTCAATTTTTTGAAGACAGAGTCTCACTCTGAGATTGAGTGCCATGGTGTCATAGCTCACAACAATCTCAAACCCTTGAGCTCAAGTGATTCTCTTGCCTCAGCCTCCCAAGTAGCTGGGACTACAGGAGTCTGCCACGATGCAGGGCTATTTTTAGAGATGGGTTCTTGCTCTTGCTCAGACTGGTCTCGAACTCCAGAGCTCAAGCAATCTGCCCACCTCATTGTCCCAGACTGCTGGGATTACAGGTGTGAGCCACCACACCCGGCCTTACATTTTAATTTTTCATAAATATTCTTTCATAATCCATATGTTATTGTTAATTCATTTGGCCTAAGTGCAGTAAAGTAAGAGATAGTCTGCATTTTCTTCTTGGTCAGAATTTACATTTTTAAAAGTTGTAATGTTCGAGTTTCAGTCACATCACCTTGGGCAGCCACTATCAGCATTTGGCCTTTGTTCTATCCAGATGTGGCACACTCTCTTTTCTGTGTGATTGCATCTCTTGGTCGTGCCTAAGTTGGTATGGTTTCACCAGGGCTGTGGTGGGGTTCTCGGTTAAATTTCCTGGAGAAAACCTCAGTGAATGACTGTAAGTTTGTTGTGAATTTTTGAGCGTCAGACTCTGCTCTGATAGTTCCCACAGGGACTCCACAGTTTTGTCCTATTTGTCACTTCCTGGAAAATGTTCTGCCTCAGCCACCTTTTCTTCTGGTCTGAGCCCACTGATGGGGCTCTGAGTTGTCTATTGTGTGTAAACCGCTCCCTAATGCAATGCATTGTTCACAGTTTCGGTTTCTTTAAAGTGAGAGAAGATTTGCCAACCTGAGTATAGAGTTTTTCTAAGTTTTCATACAAACTCCTCTCAAGTCTTTTATGGTTTTCTCATCCAAACCTAATTTAATACCAGATTTCAAAGGGATTTACCTTTATCACACTTTCCAAGAGAACTAGCATTCTACTTAGCTTTCACAGAAAAAGCTGTTTTCATGCTATTTTGTGTTACTAAATTAAATTAAATTATCTTGCTATAGTGACACTCAGAAGTGGCAGTACCAAATTTATGACACACCTAGCATGTCTCGAGTTTAGCATAAAGGTCAGCTAGTAGAGCAGATGTGCAGGAAGCACTGGCCTCCTGAGTGTGGCCTGCAGGCCTCAGGTTGTCTTGTGGGGGGGGGGGGGCATGTTAGGTGCCAGGCAGGAGCTCTGTGTGGGTGTGGAGAGCATTGCCTAATGGACATCTTTGAAGTGGCTAGTGGTGGGAAGGCTTCCATTCCACTCTACCTTTTATTTGTGATTTTCCATTTAGATAGTGATATAAAATTGTGTTTTCAAATATATTTAGAAAGACTGTGAATTCTTTTAAGAACAAAAATTGAGCAAATAATAGCTCAGGTGGTACACAGATTCTACAACTCCTATAATAAGGATGTGGGATGAACGGACCATGTGCAGGTGCCGTTGAGAGAGGAGGGGAGGGCAGGCAGCAGAGCAGGGATGATGGAATCTCAGATGTCATTGCTGTGAGGATTAAACTCTGTCACTGTGTCCTCCCCTCCCTGTACCTGGGCTGGCACTGAGCTCCATCTCTTACTCTTAACGTTTCAAAAGACCACAGTGCCATCTAAGTGGTCAGTGGCCCAGGAGAGGAGGGTGGAGGTCATCCTGGAATTCCAGCACACTGGGAAGAGCAAGGCTCTGGAACGTGGCTTTTGGGACCAGAGCAGTGAGCTCCTGCCTTTGCTCCTCATGTGGACCATTGACAGCCATTTAACCTCTCTGTGCCTCAGTGTCCTCATCTCTAAAACGATGGTGTACTCCTTGATGATTTTCATCAAATACAAGATTTGGGCTATTATTTCTTCTTCTTTGTATTCCCATCTCCTTTCCCTCAGAAACTCCCGTAACAGTGTGAATATTGTGCTTGGGGGTGTTTCACATGCCTTTGGGACTGTATTCTGGTTTTTCTTTTCTTCAGACAGGATAATCTCAACTGACCTCTCTAAGTCTGTAGCTTCTTTCTTCTGCCTGCTCAAATAAGCTATCAAGCTCCTCTAGTGATATTCCATTTCAATTATTGTACTTTTCTTTCTTCCTTTTTTTTTTTTTTGAGACGGAGTTGCACTATGTTGCCCTTGGTAGAGTGCTGTGGTGTCACAGCTCACAGCAACCTCAAACTCTTGGGCTCAAGCAATTCTTTTTGCCTCAGTCTCCCAAAGAGGTGGGACTATAGGTGCCTGCCACACCGCCTTTTTTTTTTTTCTTGCCGTTGTCGTTGTTTAGCAGGCCCGGGCTGAGTTTAAACCCACCTGCCTCTGTGTATGTGGCTGGTGTGCTAACTGCTAAGCTACAGGCCCCGATCCCAGTTATTGTACTTTTCAATGCAAGAATTTCTGTTTGGTTCTTTTCCTAATTTCTTTTCTTTCTTTTTTTGTCGTGTGTGTGTGTGTGTGTGTGTGTGTGTGTGAGAGAGAGAGAGAGAGAGAGAGAGAGAGAGAGAGAGAGAGAGACAGGGTCTTGTTCTCTCCTGGGCTGGAGTACAGTGGTGTCATCACAGCTCATAACAACCTCAAACTCCTGGGCTTGAGTGATCTTCCTGCCTTAGTCTCCCAAGTAGCTGGGACTCCCAGCATCTGCCACTATGCCTGGCTAATTTTTTTGATTTTTTTTTTGTAGAGACTGGGTCTCAAACTCCTGGCCTTAAGCGATCCTCCCTCCTTGATCTCCCCAAGTACTATGATTACAGGCCTCAGCCACCGCGCTCAGCCTCTTTTTCTAATTTCTAACTCCTTTTTTGATTTTCTGTGTTTTTGGTAAAACATTATCCTCATATTCTTCATATTTTTTCTTTCTTTGTTTTTTTTTTTTGTTCTGCAAAACAGTCTTGCTCTGTTACCTCAGGCTGCAGTGCAGCAGTGTCCTGGTAGCTCCCTGCAACATCACACTCTGGGGCTCTCAGAGTGCTGGGGTCATAGGTGTGGGCCACTGTGCCTAGCCTTCTTTGGTTCCTTAGACATGATTTTCTTTATTTTTTTTTTAAAAACATACTTAAAATAATGGATTTAAAGTCTTTGTTGAATAAGGCTTCCTTGGGGACAGTATCAGTATTTTTATGTGTGAGTTATACTCTTGTTTCTTTGCATGTATTACAAATTTTTGTTGAAAACTAGGTGTTTAGACTAGTATATGGCAGTTCTGGAGGTCTTCCATGCACACTGTCTGTTACAGTTTGTTTATGGTCTTTTGTGAACTAATCCTGTAAGATCTATATTCTTTGTCATGTGTGACCACTGAAGGTTAGGCTCAGCTTAACTTAACTAGGTCAGCTAGTGATTGGGCAGGGATTTTATTTCTTCGTTGCCCTTGGTATAATGCTGTGTTGTCATAGCTCACAGCAACCTCAAACTCTTGGCCTCCAGCGATCCTCCTGCCTCAGTTGTACAGGTGTTTCCTTAAACGCCTGGAACCAAGGAATCTCCTAATCTCTGCCCTAAGTCTCTGTTTACACAGTTGGGCCGTGGGCCATACTTCTAGTGCTGAGGCTGAGATTCTGCCTTAGCCTTCACTTCCTGCTTGCACTGAGCTTCAAGGTCAGCCAGCAGGTGAAAACCAGCTCTTGTCAGGCCTTTTCTGAGTAGTGCACAGCACTGGGCCTACCCAGAGCCCTGTGCTGGAGTGTGGCCCGCTAGATTTACATGGATCTGTCAGAGCTTCCCAGATGCCCTGTGGACATCTCATTCCCTAGCTTTTCTTTCTAAGCTTTCTGGTCAGCCTTTTGTTTGCCTAAACTGTTGTCCTCTGCCTCTGGCAGCTGTAGTATTAAACAATTGCCTCTGATTATTTTCAACAAATGCCCCCAGGGAAAATGTTGTTTGCACTGGGCAAGCTCCAAAGCAGGTCAGATAAAGATAGACTTGTGTAGATCTCTTTCAGGGAACCACCAGACAGGGAAAGTGAGGATAATTTTCTAGATAGGGACTTTGAAAGAAGTCAAAGCCATTCTGCCCCTTTCGGTGCGTGGTAGGCTGCTGGTTTTCATCATGATTGCCACTGTTGGTTTTCAAGGCTGCTGCAGAGTTGGGGAAGGTTAGATGGGAATAGGGCGAGTTATAACATCACAAAGCTTACTTGTTCTTAGCGAGACTCAGTCACTTTTCTTGAATAAACACCCCACAAGCCTTTGGGTAATTTCCAGAGTTTTGAACAAGTTGATTCTGATCATTTTTGCCAGTGTTCTTGTTGCTTTTCTGGAGGAACGTTTTTTCAGATGTTCTAAAATGCTACACTTTCCTGTGTTTTTCAATGTGTATTTTTAGTCTTAGAGGTGTACCTTATGAGTTTATCCTAAAACCAAGGGGGAGAAAGTACCAGTCACATCTATGGACATGTTTATCTGTGCTGGCTGACTGAGGGGAGGCCCTGTGAATTCTCGGTCCCCTTCCTGTGCAGCTGTCCCAGAGGAAAGAGTAGGCCTGCCGAGGGAGCAGTGTGACGCAGGCTGAGGGCCCTGGCTCCACACTCAAAGGGTGAGGTACTAATTTGGCTCTGAGGTTTATACCCAATGTCTGGGAGCAAATTAGTTAGCCTTTCTAAACCTCATTTTCTTATCTATAAAACGGTGACAACTCCTCAGTGGTGGTGTGAGTTTTAAATGGAAACATTTATGTTAGATTCTAGGCTCAGGCAAATAGATTGTTATTGTTGTCGCTGTTATTCAACAAAAAGTTCCCTTTTTTTAAAGTTCTCTATGATATAATGGTAAGTAGAAAGTAAATTAGCAAGCTATGAAAATATATATATACTATAATGAAATATGAAAAAAGAAATAACCCTTTTGCAAAGTATAGAAAAACCATGGTTAGAAGAAAACCTGTCACAATGTTGGCATTGTGGGTTATTTTCTCTTTTCTCTCCTTTTCCTAGCTGTGCTCCTTTGTATTTTTTAAATGGGAAAGATAAGTAAATACTCATGGTAAGTGTGCCTTCCTAAGGAGGCGGGTCTGGATGGGGGTGCTCTGCAGGAGACACTGGACTCTGGAGTGTGCTTCCAAGCCATCTTTGGGGACTTTCTGGTCACTGGTATTTCTCAAGTCTCTCTCTCTAGGAGGCTGGTTTTCCTCAAGGGAATCTTTTAGTCAGAGGCCTTGGAGCTGGGGTCACTACTGCCTCCTTAGGCTCTGAAGGTGGAGCCCTTTTGACGTCCAGTGCAAAGCAGTTCCCTTTAGGGTGTCCGTTTCACCATCTGCCAAATGGGAGTAATATGGTCCTGTCTTTCTAGGTGCGGTTAAAAGGGTGAAAGGGGAAGACCCCTGTCACGCTTAATAGTTTGCAGATGCTGTGCAGACATGCTTTGTTTCCATGTCAGCAATCTCTGTAACTGTGATGGGACTTGATTTTCCATTTCAGATTCCGAGGTGCACCAATTATACCTGTGGCGGCCAAGCCTGGGGGACCAGAGGCCCCTGAAACTGAAGCCCCGCAGGGCATCTCGGAGCTCATTGAGGTACTGTGAGCCTGAATGCAAGTTGGCCTGGGCCCCAGCCTGTTTGGGGAGGCCCCTGTGTCTCCTTCTACCCTGAGAGAGAGGGAGAGGCATTCCTGGCAAAAGGGCCCTGAGTTGCTTCCACTAACCCCCCTGCTCACATCTCAGCACAATCCCCCCCACCTCCCTCAAAAACATAAACTCAAACTGGGTCCCCTAAGGCCACTTAGGCCCAGGGGCATCCACCTCATTCTCCAGTCCAGGACTACAGAGTGTGGTGAATCCACTCAAACAAAGCAGCTCAGGCCACTCTGGACCCCCATGTTATCCATCCCAGTCCTTCAGACTGTCCTAGCCCCTCCAATGTACCCCACCCCAGGCTAGGCCAGCAGGGCTGAGATGAAGGCCGTGGGCCCAGCAGCATGAGCAGTGCAGGTTCTGTCCTGGGAGCCTTTACTGAAGAGGTGGGGGCTTCATCTTTTGAAACTGTGGGCCAGAGTCAGTGGACCGAGAAGGGAGCTCAGTCATCCACTGGGAAGGGGCGTGTGGGTGGTGATAGTTGTGGTGGTGTGGAGGGAGACGGCAGTGAGGATGGGACCACACCCTGCGGAGTGCCCAGGGCAGTTCAGAGGAGGAGGGTGCAAAGTGCAAAGCTCCAGGGCTGCACTGCAGTTTCAGCACTGGTCCCATCCCCACTCTCTGTGGCCTTAGGCAGATGATCTGTTCTCTTTTGCCTCTGTTCCCTCCCTGATAATTGAACTTAACCTTGTGGTGTTGCTGTGAGGGTTAGATGAGTTAGTGTGTATACTGTGTGATAGGCTCTGAGTGGTGCACGTCCGCGCTCACTGTGGTGGTGATGTTGCTTTACATGCTACCACACACTGTACTAAGTTCTTTACGTGCATGATCATTTAACACTCACAGCGACCCCAGATTATCCCATTGTTGCCAAGGAAGGGTCTGAATTCAGAGAGATTAAGTTAACTTGTCTAAGGTCTCACAGCAGGTATATTGTGAAGCCTGGATTCAGACCCAGGTTAGTTCTTGGGGGTGGTTGTTTTGGTCTGCCTCTGCCTGTTGCACAGAGTCAGGATCAGGGGTGTCTGTGCCCTGCCACCACTTTTGTGATTTACACTGTGATGATCTTGCCAACTTAGCAAAACAAATGTTTTTTGGATGAGGATTTTGTTACTGTTCCATCAGGCTCCACAGAGCATTGGTCTAAGAGCCTAGGACAGTTGTTTTTGCTGAAGCAAAATCTACAAAAAGGCTATTATGAAAGATATTTATATACTCCTTTAAGAAGCATTGACATAAATCTCAGACTAACCCTGTTTTTGAATCTCTAGTCTTTTTCTAAAGAATTGTTATCACATGACTAAGACTTTGGAACATGCACTACCAAATACTTTTTTAACAGCCTATTCCCTTACAAAATCAGAAAGTAGCAAGATAAAAGGAATACTACAATCTTTATTTTTATTGGTAATTAGCTCTGACAACATCTCTGAGCACATAGATGGCATGAGGAAAATTGGCTGGTTGAGGTTGAAGCATATGGAATTAGTAAGCCAATGAGGAAAAGCGGAGCCTTAGGCTATAAGGGCAGCAGTGGGCCTTTGCTAGACGTTAGACTGGGCCCTGTCTCTACTGGGGCTTGGAGAAGTGGCTGGTGTGTTGTTTTGGCAGGGAAGAATGGTTCCATATCACTCTTCTGTCCTGAGAGTCCAGCCCCTGGCCTGCCCACACCAAACACAGGTGGCTGCCCCTAAGGACAAACCCTCCCTGTCCCCTCTCACTTGTCATTCTCTCAGGCACCCTGCCAGCTACTGGAGATACTTGAAAGTCCTTTTAGCTCTATGGGGAGAGACAGTAAATAAATGATTGTGTTAGTGTGTGAACTGTGGTGGAGGGAGGGCGATGCAGCTGCCCAGAAAAGTCTTTCCAGAGGAGGTGTTGCCGGGGAAGGGGGAGAGGCTAAGCTGGTGAAATTCCTGGCCTACCAGCTGCTGACTTAAATGAGGAGTGTGGGAGATGAGCCCTAACTGGTGTCTGGGGCTAGATGATGAGGAATCTTACATCCTACAGACATCAGGAAGCTGGAAAAGCACATGAGACTAGTGAGCAATAGGATGGGGTGTCCTTAGTGGCTGCTCTGCCACAGGGGGAGGAGGGCCTCTTAGGAGACTCCTGCAGCAGTCTCAGTGGGAGAGCACAAAGGAGGTTTCTCCAAGTGCCCTCCTTAAGAGCCAAGAGCATGAGAGAAGCTTGCAGTGCAGTCAGGGAGTCAAAAATTCTGCTCTTTCAGGCCATCGTGCCAGGGCATGGGTCTGTCATCTGGGTCCGTCTGTGGCTGACTTGGTGGACTGACGGTTGGCCATGACCTCTGCCCTCCCCGCCTTGCCCCTTTAGGCCCTCTCCCAGATATCCTGTGGCACCAGCTTCTCTTTTCTAGCTCCTGAAGTCCCAGATTTCCATCCCAACGAGAGACCCCTCAGGACCATTCCTCATGTCTGTGGACCACTGTTTCTCCATCAAAGGCCAAGGCACTGTGATGACAGGGACCATCCTCTCAGGCTCCATCAGCCTCGGTGACAGTGTGGAGATTCCTGCTCTCAAGGTCAGTCTCACCTTGGCTTTTCTTTTGGCCTCTCTCTCCAGCAGCCAAGCAGGGGGATGGTCGCTTTGCCACTTCAGCTGCTGAGCTTATGGGGCCTGCCTAGAGTTACTGCTGATGCCCACTGCCTGCACCCTTTCTCCTGCCACTCCTACCTTCTGGCTGCCCTGCCCTGCCCTGCCCTGCCCTGTCTGGCTCCACACTTTTCTCACCTCAGGTTCTAGAACTACTGCTCTTCCTAATTCATATAACAACTCCTGTTTCTTGGAGGCCTTTGAAATGCCATGATGAGGTGTTCCCAAGTTAATGTTCTTTGTAGATAAACACACTGAGGCTCCCGAGTGAAGTGTGCTTGAGCTCATGTGGTCAGCAAGTGAGGGTGCTGGAGGTGAGCCCTCCCTTTGTGCATGCCATGTGTGTATAAGGGTAGCAAGTGCATGTGGAGTTATTTCTGGGTACCTTTTTCCTACAAGAATTTAAAATTAAATATAATTTGAATTTTGTAGCCCTCAGAGTCATTCAATCTGGAGGAAAGTCAGATGAGTTTCACACTCCTGTTGGCCATTGGCAAATGTCCTATTACCCTTCTGTAGACGTGTGAGAACGAGGATGGACACCTGAGCGTCTCCCTGCCGCCCTCTCTGCTGGTACCACGGTCTGGCTCTGAGTCACAAGGTGTCCTGTGGCTTTCCTTAGAGTGTGACTTCACTAAACAAGAAAGATAGCCTTCCTGACCGTCCTTTACCTTCAGGAATACAGAGGGGGGCCAAGGGCTAGTTAGAGGTGGGCATGCTGGGGTCAGAGGAACCTGGCCCTCGGGGAGCGGAGGCCACACTCAGCCCTGTGGACTGAATGGCTGCTGGAGATACTTGCAGGTGCTGGTGGCTCCAGGTGTGTGAGTTTAGTGTGTGTGCTAATTGCGAAGGGCTATTTGGAATGCTGTGTCGAGGCATTTTTAAGATTATTTGGCTTTCTAGTTACATTAGTCAGGTTTCTACAAATAAACAGAATAGGAGATACAGATACCTAGATATCTACGTATCTGTACCTGTGTATCTTTGGATATCTAGATCCCTGTGTGTGCGTCCCACAGGTTCTGTTTTTCCAGAGAACCGTTACTAATAAACCTAGTATTAGACATATAGAGACACACACATATATATATATAGAGAGAGAGATGTATTTTAAGGAATAGGCTCATGCAGTTGTAAAGCCTGGCATGTCTAAAATGTATAGGGTAGGCCAGCAGGATGAAGACCTAAGGAAAACTTACAAATTGAAGGCCATTTACTTCCAGAATTTCCTCATCTTTAGGAGAGGTTAATCTTTTTTCTCTTATGGCCTTCAACTGATTGGATGACGTTCACTGCCCACATAGGGGAAAATCTGCTTCAGTCAAAACCACCAGTTTAAATGTTAATCTCATCCAAAAACATCTTCACAGGCCAGTTGCAATGGCTCATACCTGTAATCATAGCACTTTGGGAGACCGAGGTGGGATGATTGCTTGAGACCAAGAGTTTGAGATTAGCCCGGGCAATAATAAAGCAAGACCCCATTAAAAAAAAAAAAAAATAGAAAAATTAGTGTGTTGTGGTGGGCACCTATAGTCCTAGCCACTTAGGAGGCAGAGGTAGAAAGACCACTTGAACCCAGGAGTTTAAGGTTGCAGTGAGCTATGACCTAGGCAACAAAGTGAGACTGTTTCTCTTTCTCTTTCTCTCTGCACGCGCGCGCGCGTGCACACACACACACACACACACACACAAAACTCCAAAAATACCTTCACAGAAACACTTAGAATAACCTTTGAGCATGTATCTGGGCACTGTGGCCAAATTGACACATGAACTGAACCACGTCACCAGGTAGCTATGGACCATGGTAGCAACACCAGCATGAGCGAGAGAAAGAGAAGAGGCCCTCCTGGCACCCGTGGCTGAAGTGCCATAGCCTCCCTAGGCTGAGCAGCATGGTTGGCCATGTGAAACAGGAATGAACAGGGCTCCCCTGGTTTTCAAACCCACCCCCCACCCTCCCACTGTTTGTGGTGCTATGGCTGTTGCTTCCTCCTGCAGGGGTGGGAGTGTTGGGAAGAGTCTCCTGACTAGAGAGGAACAACCAAAAGAAAAGGCTGAGCTTTGGCCATGTTCTAGGGCTTCTTAGATCTGGCAGTAGGAGTCAGACAGCAAGGCCAAGCCCTTCCCCGAGGGCCAGGACCTCCCCTGGACACTGTGGGTAATAATTCTTTCCCCTGCCTGCTGTTGTAGAGTCTTCTCTGAAGAACTATCACTCCCAGAAAAAGACTGGTTGAATAAAATCCACGTTAAGCCAGGGACTAAAAGCACAAATCTTAAAAAATAAAGCACAAAATTATGAAAATAAACTAAATTTATATTTAAGAAAATTAAGATCACATTTGTGACTGTGTGCAGATTCTTAGCTGGAACAGAAAATATATCAGTACTAAATTTCTTTCTGGTCCCTGTGCTCCCTCTGGGGCCCCCCTGACCTGGCATCCTTTCTGCCCTAGGAGAAGAAGTGTTTGTAGCTTGGAGAGGAGCTGGGTGGTGTCAGAAGAGGGTCTGGGTGGGGGTAGACTTTGAATTGGAGGGAAGAAAAGTTTTTTACTAACAGAGTCAGTGGTTGCAATGTTAGGGCCTGGTGGAGGACAGAGGCAGAGATAGCCACGGTGAGCAGGAAGGGATATTTGAGTGGGGACCTGGTCTGAGGTCTTTGGCCCCTCTGTCCTTATAAAGATGGAACTTGTCTGTCAGAATCCCACTTACTGGTCTGTAGTACTTTGGTGCTTGGCAGATATGACTTTAATTCTCCTCGCACTGTGTATCTGTCTTCCTTCAGCCTACTTTTCAGCCCTCTCAGTGTCTACTGTTGCCTGATTATTATTTAATTTAGTAGTCAGGAAAAGCAGAACTTACAGGCTGTGTACGTGGCTGGGGAGATTTCCAAGCAAAATGTGGAAGAAACTACGTTTTTCTCTTTTGTTGCTTATAGCAAAATGTGAAGGGAAAGAAATGAATTAAGGAAGGAACTTTTAGCAAAAGGGGTCCATCCAGTGCTTGATGACTTGGGAGGTTCTGAGCCTGTCTAGGTCACAAAGGATGCTGAAGTTAGGAAATTCACTGCTGAGAAAGCAAGCCATGGAGAGAAGGCCAAGGGTCAGGCTGGAAAACTTGTTGAAGAGATGAGGTATGTGATTCATGGATCCACCCTTAGCAAAAGCCAGGAATAAAGACAGACTTCCATAGGAAATCCCTCTTTTTTTTTTTTTTTTTTTATGGCCAGGGCTGGGTTTGAACCCACCACCTCCGGTATATGGGGCCAGTGCCCTACTCCTTGAGCCACAGGTGCTGCCCCAAGGAAAACCCTCTTGTTTAATGGTATGGGTCCTCTTGATGGAAATGGGAGACTCTCAAGATGAGAATGTCATACTAGCAAAAACACTGGAATGAGAGGGACAGAGACTTGACAAAATGAGGGAAAAGGTAGCCCTTCAATTTCTGACATCATACAAACAGGAAAGAGGCTGACAGAAGTACTCCACTGCAAACACTTGCTGTCCTTCCAAGTCATGTGACTATCAGGGCAGAGCTGTGGACATAGAGCAGAGGCTAGACACGCGAGCCCAGGGCGATGGCCCAGAGCCTCTGTGTGCACAGAGGGCAGAGGGTTAAACTCCGGAAGGTCGGTCTCACTCAGGTACTCAAACTTAATGGAATTTTCCCTGCTGGGTTTCGAACTTACTTGAGACCAGTGACCCTGGATTCCTTCCACTTTATCCCTTTTGGAATGTTGGAAGAAGATAACTTGTTTTCTTGACCCATGGATGGAGAGGCATTTTGCCCCAGGATAAATCATACCTAGAGTTTCATCCGTACTTGGTTAGGTGACTTACCTGATGAGATCAGAGACTTTTTAAGGTGATGATATTTAAAAGAGATTTTAGACTTACAGTTAATAATTTAATGGGGTGAGACTTTGGGGGATGTTGGGATAAGGTGAGTATATTTCATGCATGGGATGGATAGGAACTTTTGGGGACCAGAGGGCAGACTGTAGTTCATTGAATTTTGGCCTGCAACAGATATATCCACCCAGAGCCTCAGAATATGATCTTTTGAGGGCCAGGTGTGATGGTGTACACCTGTAGTCTCAGCCACTTGGGAGGCTGGGGTGGGAACATCACTTGAACCCAGGAGTTCAAGGCTATAGTAAGCTTTGACTGGGCCACTGCGTTCCAGCCTGGCAACAGAATAAGGCCTTGTCTCTATTAGAAAAAAAAAAAAAATTATCTATCTATCCATCCATCCATTCAACCTTCCTTCCTTCCTTTTTGGAATAAGGGTCTTTACAGATACAGTTAAGGTAAGGCTTTCAGGAAGAGGTTACCTTGGATTACAGTGGGCTCTAAATCTGGTGACCAGTGTCTTTCTAAGAGACAGAAAAGGAGAAGACTCAGAGGTTGACAGGGATGTCCATATGAAGACCAGGGCAGGGACTGGAGCCAAGGAGCACCCCTGCTTGCTGGCAGCTGCAAGAAGGTAGCAGAGAGGCATGGAGCTGATTCTCCATGGGAGTCGCCAGAGGACCCAGCCCTGCTGACTGGCTGATTTGGATTTCTGGCCTCAGATCTGTGAGAGAGGAAATTTGTGCTGTTTTAAGACATCAAGTCTGTGGGCATTTGTTACAGCAGCCCTAGGGCCCTAGGAAACACAGACGTTTTGAAGTCAGAAAAAGCCTAGAGTTCTTTATGATCTTGGGCAAGCCCTGAACTCCTCTGAGCTTTGGCTTTCTCTAGAGAGTGGCTGCCCCCAGCTCACCGTCTCTGGTTGCTGTGAGGGTGGTGAGAGTAGAGTGCCTGCTAGCACCGGGGGCTTCACACACTCAGGGCAGGTGTGCTCATTCCTGTCTTTCCTGCATCTCCTTTCGGACAAGTACAAGAATTTAGGCCCCAGGACCTTAAGCAGTGAGACAGCAGAGCCAGGATTTGAGGCATTCACCCAGCTCCAAAGACTGGGTCCTGGCCATGTACCCTGCTATCTCTGGAGCCCCCGAGGAGACACTTGGTCTGATTGTGTTTCCTGCCCTTTGGGGGCAGGACCTGCAAGTTGCAGACCAGCTTGTATGCATGCTGGTGTACTCTGGTGTACTCTGCTGCAGCCTTTCCCAGGCCATGGTGTGTAGAAAAGCTCGTTTGGAAGAGCCTGAGATTCAGAATTCCTGGCCAGTCTCACCCCTGCCTTCCACTAGCCATGATTGGTGGCTGGTAGCTGTCGGGCACTGGGGCATTGCAGGACGTGGCCCTCTTCCCAGACGTAGTGACATCCTTGTTAGATTTCGCTAATATACTTGGACACATCTGACCGCTTGAACTCCCTTGGAGGCGGGGCTCAGCCATTCCAAATAAACAGTCACATTCCCTCTGGGTCTGGGCTGGCCTGTGGAGCCTGCCATGTGCTGGCCCCAGTATCTACTGCCCAAATTCATTCCCAGCTGGGGATAATTAGCTGAGCAAGGAAATGTTGGGGAACAGGTTGTGACAAAAAAAAAAAAAAAACATGTTTAGATCCCAGCTTGGTTTAAACATCAAATATCCTCAGATTCTCCAACTTTTTTTGCTTTTTACTTTTTTGATCCTCAGCCTGAGAAATCTCTCTGTTAGGACTTGATCTTGGGATTTCAGGCTAATGAAGTCTCTGGTGGTGATTGGTTGTCAGGGTTGTAACATAAGAAACTGATGAAGCCACATCATGGAAAAGAGAAAGAGCAAAGGCTAGGACTGCAGAGGGCTATAGGCTTGGCACTGACCAGCCATGTGGCCACAGGAAAGCCATTTAACCTCTCTGTGTTTCACTAATTCAGCCCAAACTCAGGATGACCCCAAATGCATGACTCTGTCTGGGTCCTCTGGAAGATGGGCTGAGTGGTGTGGTGGGGCCTCTCCAAGTGAAGCTCCTGGCCCCGAGGAGCTTTATTCTTGCCTGTCAGTATTATTTTCATGAGGGATTTTTATTGTGGGTTCCAGAAGTAGTAAGTGGCAAAATACTTTCCTTGTTATAAGGAAACAGGGCTGTTCAGGGCTACTAAATGAGTCATTGACGTGGAAATATGCTTTGCAGCGCCCTCTGGTCTGCTAGGAGTCAGTTAATGTCCTGACAATGACAAACATGATTAGGTGTATTTGGATACCTCCTTCATTGTTGATAGCATATTCTTCCAAATTGAGACTGTGTCCAGATTTATTTTTTTTCTTTATTAATAATCCCCAGAAAAGAAAAAGAAATCTTAAATAATACTTACATGGTATTCCTTTTACCTTTACCTGTGCTCTTTAAAGGATAAGACTGTTGCATCTGGAAAGAATCCACTTTCTTGCCCCAACAAGCCTGCAGCAACAACAGTTCCAATCTGACCTCCCCCCACCTCCATCAACGCTGCTCTGCTTTCCCTCCCAGAGGTAACTTCTGTTTCTCACCTGGGGCCTTCCTGGCTGCAGGGTGTGCTCCCCCACCTTCCCAGCTCAGGGCTCAGGTCCTCCTGTACACACACTGGTTGACCCTTATGTACTGCCTGCTGCTGCATTTGTCTTTGTGCCTGCTTCTCCTAAGGTGAAAATCTTGTTGTGGCCACAGGCCGGACCCTTTCTTGTCTGCTAGGCACACAGGGCTGGGGACCTCCCTGGGCAGCCAAGGCAGGCAGGGTGAGAGGCAATGGAAGTAAAGAGGCAGGGGAAAGCCTGGAGGGAGCCATGATGTGGCCCTCTGAGCACATCAGCCCTCCATCCTTGGTGGTCAGTTCCAGGAACGGCCTTGCAGATGGGGTCCTTCTTCTTTAGCCCCATGGCCACTGCTCAGGTCAACCTCCCTAGGCTACCCACCCCACTGCCACTGCGTGCTGCTCCTCTTCCTGCTTCCAGGGTTGGCTTCTCTAGTCCAGCCCAGCCCAGCTGACAGGGGGCTCGTTGCTGTGCTGTCCATCCCAGGACGAAGCCTGAGGAGCTTCACGTGGCCTAGAAGACAGAGCATGAGCTCTTTGTTGTCACCTCTGCAGTCTCAGTTTCTTATTTCAGAGCCACACAAGGTCACCTGTGTGTCTGCTATTCATCTTCCTTCAAATCCCAATGTGGTGCTCCTTGTCATTACCCCCTAGGCCTCGCTCTGTCCCAGAGGGTCAGTCCAGCCTGTGGAATACCTGTCCCTGATTGTGACTTGTTGCTTAATTCTGGGCAAAGAGATATAAAAGAAGTCTTCTAAGGGGTTGGGGAAAAGTTTCCTTGCTTCTAAGAACTCAACCTAGGAAAAGGCCATCTTTCTCCTTTTACTGGACATTGGAGGGAGGAAGGATGTACCACCTGGACTTGGGGGCTAAGCGGCCATCTTATCCCCAGCTTAAGGGAGGGAAGCAAAGAGGGCAGCATGGCCCAGAAGCAGACTTGTACCCTGAGGGCTGCTGTTAGGTCTGCCTGGCCTTAGAACTTTTGTGTTTTGTGAGAAACTGTATTTCCTACCGTTTAGCCAGGGTTATCTATGACCTATGGCCCAAAGCATCATAGATGATGCATCATAGATGACAGAAGTGAAAAGGCAACTCTTTCACAGTATTTATGAGCATAATTAAGGAATAGGCTCTCCTTGGCCTGGGTGGATCAGGAGCTCATCAACATGGGCAGGACAAGTGCAAGGCCCTGCTTGGACAGGCTAGAGAGGGAGTGAATGGGTGGGATGGTTCTCTAGGAAAGCTAGGGTGTGGTCCCTAGGTGATGTGGAAGAGATGCTGGGTAGACAGCAGTGGGAGGTGTCTGCTGACTTGGAGTGCCCACGTGTCTGTGCCTTCCTCGCTCAGGTGCTGAACACAGACAGACTGCCTTTGAGTCCCGCTCTGTCACTTACTTGCTGAGGCAGTGACATCACCTCAGAGAGCCTTAATTTCCTCCAGGGTAGTTGTGAGGATTTGATGAGGTCCACATGGCATGCTTGCAGTGGGGCCTGTGACATAGGCCACTCTGTCTCTGTTGTTGTCATCACATGCAGCTCTGTGGCTTGTCTTGTCCTTATTTAGGTGCCTCTTTACTTGCCCATGGAGTGCAGAGACTCACGTGGGGTGTTCTGAGCCTTGCACACCCTGTACACCCCAGGAATGCTGAGATGCTGAGACTCGGCAAGGCCTCTGTCTTGCCCTTCTTCTGCCTTGAAGATTTGAATCACATCTGCAGCTAAGTTGTAATATCCTGTTGTCTTCCTAACGGGACATGGCTAAGGAAGGACAGTCAACAGTGAGGCAGGAGATTGATTGCAGAGGAAGTAGCAAGCTCAGAATGGCTCCTTGCTGTGTGGTTGGAGATCAGTGTCCAGCATCCTAATGATCTGGCTGGTTGCAGGACACTGCCTCTTTGCAGGCCTCTTTCTTGTGGAATTCCTTGGGCTTATTCTTACCACTTCACCCCTGTGAAGGTCATGTCCTTTCACATCAGGTCCCTGAAAGTCTGCTATAGCCAGCAGTACCAGCTTGCACTTCCAGAAGACCTGGTTCCCTTTATTTCCAGGAAGGGTTTTTTGTGCCAGTACATCTATCCACAAAGATGGCACTGATACCCCTGCACACATTAAACCTAAGGGACCTGAATCCTCAGATGCTGGTGGATCAATGAGGAAGGGTTTCATGTCTGTCTTAGTTGGGGTCCGCTGTTCTTAGTTTAGCATTTGACGGCATTTAGGGGTAGTGAGTTCTGAAGTAGAGGAGGGGACTGCCTGGCACGGGGAGAGAGCCCCAGAGTGGACACTGGCTGAAGGAATGCAGGTCAGGTATTTGCTCACTGAACTGCTACATGCCAGCTCTTCCTGGTCCAGACCCTTCCATTATTCTTCTGGGCTTTCAGCAATCTTCTGAGGGGATGAAACAGAGGCATAAGGACATTAAAAATTTTTTCCACACTGATCAGTGGAAGACCCGGAATCAAAGTCTAAGGCACATGGTCTTGATCCTGCTGAGTGCCCTGGGTGAGTGTGAGAAGAGCAGTCACCCGAGGACCTGTCCCTCACATACAGTGAAGCCACTGTGGGATGGTCGAAGTGAGAGCCCCTCAAATGCACAGTCGCTGGAGCTGCTTTTGGAGGTGTTGCTTCATTCTGCGGTAAGCTTCTTTGTAGTTTCCAGGGGGCCTCATATGAGAGGCTGATTAGAAGTTCCGGGGCCCCTGTGGTCAGCTATCCGGGCAGAGGGTACAGCCAGGGGCTGAAGGGCTCTAGAATAGTGAGTCTATCACTGCTCCTGAGAGGCCTCACTGTTTCACAGACTCCTCTGCAAGGATTATCCTCGGTGGCCCAGGCAAAGTCAAAACCTGGGATAAATGGCAGCAAGTAGTATCTTTTTTAAATTTTTTTTATTAAATCATAGCTGTGTACATTAATATGATCATGGGGCATCATACACTAGCTTCATAGACCGTTTGACACATTTTCATCACACTGGTTAACACAGCCTTCCTGGCATTTTTTTAGTTATTGTGCTAAGACATTTACATTCTACATTTACTAAATTTTCACATATACCCTTGTAAGATGCACCACAAGTGTAATCCCACCTATCCTCCTCCCTCTACCACCTCCCCTCTCCCTCCCCTCCCTTTCCCCCTTCCCCCTATTCTTAGATTGTAACTGGGTTATAGCCTTCATGTGAAAGCCCTAAGTTAGTTTCATAGTAGGACTGAGTACCTTGGGTACTTTTTCTTCCATTCTTGAGATACTTTACTAAGAAGAATATTTTCCAGCTCCATCCATGTAAACATAAAAGAGGTAAAGTCCCTTTCACAGTAGTGCCAAAGAAGATGAAATATTTGGGAATTTATCTAACAAAGGTCGTGAAAGATCCCTATAAAGAGAACTATGAAACTCTAAGAAAAGAAATAGCTGGAAATGTTAATAAATGGATAAACATACCATGCTCATGGCTGGGAAGAATCAACATTGTTAAAATGTCTATACTACCCAAAGCAATGTATAATTTCAGTGCAATCCCCATTAAAGCTCCACTGTCATACTTTAATGATCTTGAGAAAACAATACTTCGTTTTATATGGAATCAGAAAAAACCTCAAATAGCCAAGACATTACTCAGAAATAAAAACAAAGCAGGCGGAATCACGCTACCAGACCTCAGACTATACTACAAATCGATAGTGATCAAAACAGCATGGTATTGGCACAAAAATAGAGAAGTAGATGTCTAGAACAGAATAGAGAAGAAGAGATGAATCCAGCTACTTAACTGTTATTTAATTTTTGACAAGCCAATGAAAACCCTTCAGTGGGGAAAAGATTCCCTATTTAACAAATGGTGCTGGGTGAACTGGCTGGCAACCTGCAGAAGACTAAAACTGGACCCACACCTTTCACCATTAACTAAGATAAACTCTCACTGGATTAAAGATTTAAACTTAAGACATGAAACTATAAAAATACTAGAGGAGAATGCAGGAAAAACCCTTGAAGAAATCGGTCTGGGTGAGTATTTTATGAGGAGGACCCCCTGGGCAATTGAAGCAGCTTCAAAAATACACTACTGGGACTTCATCAAACTATTAGGTCATTTCAAAAGTTTTGTCCGTTTTTATGAGTCTACTTTAAACTGTAATATCTCAGTGAATATTTATTCAATTTAATCGAAATAAGTGCCACTTGAATCAGTGCACTTTTGCCAACATAACACGAGTCGATTAATTCCGTCTGCATAAAAATTGGGTGCTCGGGATTCAATGAAGTCAATGAAGGCCGTTTTGCTAGGTCCTGATTGGCAAAGGTTCTACCGGTGAGAAAGTTAT